>JAOWBH010016715.1:0-16149 GCA_028566215.1 Silene coronaria
CTTCAAGATGAACATACCGAAATGAGTAAAAAGGTCGATGCACGACTTCCCAAGAAGGAGGTGTCCAAACAAATCCTAAAACTGACAAATTCAAAGAGAAGGCGACGACAAATGAACATTCCATCCCAAGTTCTTCCCATACTACACATCCATCTTCTCTGGGAATCAAAATCGCTAAAGGCAACCTCATGGAGCCTTCGCCAAAGAAAACTAAGAATCCACTAAGGCATTTACTAATCTAGGCATACCTTATGCCTTAGCCTTGAAGAAGCCGTCCTTCTTGGGTCTCCTCCAGGCTATCAGTCCGACTTCTGATCCAGCGCCAGAAAAGAAAACCAAGTTTTGGGATGGCAGTTCATATTGTGAATATCATCAAGGCAAAGGGTATGATACCGAGAATTGCTACAAACTCAGACATGGCATACAAGATAGAATTGAGGACGGGATGATTTTTGCGTCGCTCCTAACAAATTCAGACACAAAAATAAGGCAACCTCAAAGATCATTCACCCATCCAGATGATGAACATTTCGCCAATCATTTGGTAAAAAGAAGAAAAACTGATTCACAAATATTTGATCGGTCAGAAGAAGAGTTATCAGTTGCAAATGTTATTAGTTGCCTTCACCCAAATTATACTTCTTGCTTGAAAAGTGACATCAAAACCAATGAAGATCTATCAAAAGATATTGTTCGTAGCGATGAAATCATTCAAGGAGGTTCATCTTACACACCAACTCCTTTTTAGCCTTCGCCGAAGAGGATCAAACATCCGCCAAGGTCATTATGAAACTTGGGCATGACCTATACCATTGACTTTAGAATATTCTTTTCAAAAGGATTAATCCGAACAATGGGTCTAACTCCGGACCCTAGTCTCGAGAAGAGAGGTCCTCTTTGGGACGGTTCTCAATATTGTCTTTTCCATAAAGGGCGTGGACACGATATTGAGAGATGTCACAAGCTCAAGTATACCATTCAATATATGCTTGATCATAGCAAGATATCTTTATCGAACCTAGATCTTTTAAAAGAGAAGAACGGCCCTTATGGGTGTCTTGCTCTTCAACAATAGTAAAGTCTCCTAGACTATTATCTTTATTGTGTTCCCAACAATGAGGACGAGGTGCTTAAATGGATGAATGCTCAAAGAAAAATGCCAAAGCCAGTTGCTGGAAGAAGAAATGTTCAAGCATGGGCGTGGGCCATGATCGAGTCTGGATCTAGGATCGAGTCAGAGTCCTAGTTCGAGTCTTGGGCTTTCTAACCAAAAATTACTCTAGTATCTGTTCTTTGTTCCATTTCCATTCCTTGTGACAAACTGGGGGCTGTCCCATGAGTCACGCATTATTCTTGAGTCTATGTTCAATGTCATTAATCATTTCAATAAATTACAATTTTCAATCCACATAATCTCCTTTCTTCCTCTACCTTTTCCTTTGACAACAAGAATTGATTTGAGAAATTTTAATAAAACAACAAACATGTCAAGTCAATGTGAGTACACTTAAGCAATATTCCATTCTGAGTTGCAGAGGACCCGAAACTTTGTGTCCATTTCTTTACCTATTTCATGTCTGGCAATAGAAACCTATCAGAATAGCCCGATTTAGTGCGAGCATATCTCATAGAGATTCCAGGACGAATCCCGATCGTTTCCTTGTTAATGATCCATGACGGAAGGCAAGCCCATTCCCCCACAAAATCATCCCATCTCTAAAGATAAAAGACCGACCCATTGCACATAAGAAGTGTTAGTCTGACCTATGTCAATATGCAAAGATCAAATGTTATACGTGGTTCAATACTTCGATGCTTCTAGAAAAGCATCTGTTAGATTGGAGCTCCAAAATGGTTGTGAATTCAATCGTGACTAGGAGTATGAGTAAATGAGTACCCTCAATTGTTCTCCAAGCGTGTTCGCAAGTCGCAAAGGTGTCAAATGGTGTGCCAATTCAAGACCAATGCACTTAAGGCTCTCACACCTGGCTTAGGCACACACTCAAAACTATGGTCTGGTTTGATTTCACTTCGCGTGAATACGTAGGCAGTCCTCTCACAAGGACATAGCCACGCCTTTTTACAACCACCCTTTTTCGTAACCATCACAATCATCAACTTTCAACCTCAATAAGTTGACATTCCTTTCAACCATTACAAATTCAACTATTACCAGCATCTCAACCACATCTTCAATATTATACATCTCTGTTGGGGGCTCCTTCTTTAAGGCGTCGCCTGGTTTCTCCTTTTGCCAAATTCACGAGTCATGCACTCATCCTGGGGGGCTTCTTTCCCGAGGCGCCACCCATACTTTATTCCTCTCTTCTTGTCTTTGAGTCTCCATTGGGTCGAGCCAATGCTTGGTCCGGACAATGACAAGATTTTAGATCAATTCTTCGAGTTGTCACCCCTCAAGACAACCTTTATTTACAACAAACGATGGTGAAGGATGTCTAAAGAAGATAGTTGATTCATGACAGGGCGGAAATATGTGTCCTCATCTTAGAAGATCGTGTACCTTTGGAATTGATACACGTTGTAACTTGTATTTGACCGTGGGTTACGCGCACTTAGGCAAAGTTTGTCCGCGTTATCCCTGTGTCAGGTCAAACCTAAGTCTGTTTTATGTCAGTCAGTCAATCCATTACCGCGTCAGTCTATATCACATCTATAAGTCTTTATTTTCTTTACGTCAACTAGTCTGTACTTTCGCGCCACTCTATCAGTTCGCATCCGTATAGAGTCTGCGTTCGTCTAGAGCCCATTAAAAATGCATAACACTCTGCAAATGATTAAATTTTGACTTTTAAACAATTTTGCAAAGACAAGCTTTCAAAACCTTTATGTCTTCTTGCGCAGGTTTTCATGTTAATTGCTTACGTGATAATTGCTTATGTGGCTATGTTTTGCAAATTTGTGTGGCCATTAACCATGTAGATAGCTATAAGACAAAAAGCTCGCTCCAACTGGGAACTTCGCCAAGTCTTCATTCTCCCCAGTGGCAGTCAACATCATTAAGATATTCCCCATTGGCATTCAAGCGCGAGTTCATTTTCTCCTTAACAGTATATCGCTCATTAATTTATTTCCCCAGCGAGAGTTCGTTGCCGCCTATAGCCGACGTATTTCTTAGAAGACGCACTGAGTCAGCTTCGCCAAACCTGAAAATAGATAGATGGTCCGGGTTCAAAAGACTAAGTTTTCACCATTTCAGAGTTCGCTTGATACCGACGCAAGCCGCAAAGTTTTCAATAAGTGATGCGCCTCTTCCAGAGGGCGCGCCACCTGTTGCGCCTATTCTGGGTTAGCTTTTGACCCTGAACTCATATTTGCTTGATTTAATTCATAATATTTATATGTAATCGACTAATATATATTATTATCACCTAATTACTGATATTTCGAGTGGTTTTATTATTTATTTCTTTTATTTCCTTTATTTTACTTTATTCTTCTTGGTTCTTTATTTTAATTGTTTTTCAATTTTTTTTAAACCCTTTTTTAGCGTCTTTATGACATGAATTCGATTATTTTTATTTGTAATTTATCCCTTTAGTATTATGTTATATATTATTCGTTATTCACATGTAATGAATCTAAACTCCAATTTGACCATTAATCCTTATTTGTATAAATCCACCGACATAGTTAATATTTTCACATGTTAATACAACGGATGTTGCATTGCATGCATTTTAATCAACAATATACATATCGAGTATAAACGACGTTCCCAATCATTAGTAGATGTTGTTATCGAGGCGGGCGGGATTAGGTGTTCGATTAAAATGCTTCCTAATACGTACCCTCACCCCTTACTTGGAATATCTATGAACATCCGTGTTCGCGGGCATTACGAGAGTCATTCTAGACATGGAATGCTAGGGTGACAAATTCTTGGTGTCTATGTCACTACTTTGTGCCTTGACATGGCATAAAGTATTCGAACGGTTCCAATTTTCCACAAAAATTGGTGGCGACTCATCAAATGTAGGCTTGTTTGACCTATCACTGGTTTCAAAGCCTTTCAAATCGGTTACAACCCATGACGTACTTTGTTTTCAAAGTTCCGTTGGGATAAGAATCGCCGCTTTATCGCGAGATATTGAACGCGCGGGTACGCGCGGTGCGGGTGGCTTGGTCCACACTTAGCTTTGTTGGTTGTTTGATTTTCTTATGCATTGTCACATGTTAGAATGCATCCTTTCACATTGTTCGTTGTTGAAGTATATTGTTCATAATATGAAAGGAATGAGATTTGGTTGTCATGTAAATGATATAAAAGAGGATATAATAATTTGTATGACTTTTGGTTTCATATAACATGGTTTATGGAGGTATTGTTAATTATGAGTGGATTTCTATTCATATTGTATGGCATATTCTTGTTGGCCCCAAGATATGTTTGGCATACCTTGGGATGGTTACTATTGTGGTTGTGTTGAGGGTGTTGGAGGAGGTTGGATATTGTTATGGGTTGTTGAGGAGAAGTAAAACGGTTCGGTTGATCGTCTTACGCTTGAGTCGTCCATTAGGGTTTTCCACCCTAATGTAGATGTGCACATTCATGGCTTGAGTATGGAGAGACTTGCGATGCGTCGCAACATCGGGCGGGTGTACGGTTATCACCCGGGCCCGTACTTGAGTGCGTCCCAGTATTTGTTCGGACTGCGGTTCGGGTTGTGGATGGCGGCGTTGCGATGCCGTCACCGGTGTGGTTGGAGGAGGTGTGGCGGCATGGTAAACTCTTTCTCTTATTGTATTTTGTTTGCATTTCATATCATTCACATGTCATGTCATTTATACATTTAATTGGCAAAGCTAAACGTTTTTGAAAAACTGTGTTGATCCATATAATGGTTTCTGAATCATATGGGGAGCAGTGGCTTGTGAGGTATACATTGCATCTTATGCTGGTTTCGGAGGCTTGGGAGTGTTTCTTATGGTGTCGCCACCTTTTTGTAGCTTGTTATTGTAGTAGACCTCTATGACTTGTACTAGATCATCATGACTTTCGTATTTTGCAGTTGAATCATGTATTTGGATTACTTGAATTATGTATAACTTCCACCTTAACTCTTTATATTACACTACAACAAGGATGAGTGACCTACTGGGAAGTCTCTCGGATTCAAAGTTATTTTAAAAGGATTCAAAGTATTAATTATATCAACAAAGTTCCCTTAAAATTCTGGCAGCTCATCATAAGAACTCCATAGTTAAGCGTGCTCATGTGAGAGTAGTATAAAAATGGGTAACCTCCTGGGAAGTCTCTCGGATACACATGATTGGTTAAATCAGATAACAGTTGGATGAGAATCGAGTTTCATGATAAAGTAATGGCGTAACTCGCCACGGTTCCATATTTAATAAAATTCTCGTTATGAAATAATATAATATTCTTTCAATTTATTTATTTATTATGTATTTCACTTGCCATGGGAATAATTATCTGCCACGGGAGTTATTAGCCACGAGTGATCCGTGGCTAAAAATTCAATTCTAGCCACGTTCTTGTTTTTCCCATGGCTAATTCTTTGTCATGGCCACTTGCACCACGAAAGATATTCCCGTGGCGAAGTGGTTTAGCCACGGAAATATGGCACTTATGCCACGGATTTAGACGTTGTCCAAGTGCTCATTTGTAGTAGTGTTAAATTTCTTTGGATTAAATTGTTCACACCATAAACTCGGAAAACTGAGCATGTGACCCTTCCATTAGTCGGTATTTTCTTATTTGTGGCCTCTCGATTAATGGGGGTGTTACAAAGTAGTATCAGAGCATTCGATTTTAGAGTCAAACAAATGAACCCAATGAACATAGGTGTGTCAACTAAAATGAACACGGTTTGAGTTGTTAGGGGCTAGGGACAAGCTTGGGAGAAGTCTCAAGGTTGTACCCTTGTTTCCTTGGCTTGAGTCGATCACAACGCGGTGGGGGTAAATGGGGCGTTCTCTATGTGCATACCTTGTTGCAAGTGTACATTTCCTTTATGGATAAGTTGGATGCTTATGCGAGTAGCAAGTAGCATGGTGATAAGTAGGTTACATGATATTTGATTGATGCATCTATGTGATTATATGAGGTGATGGAATGATTAATATGTGTCGTGGTAATCCGTTTACATGTTAGTTTACGTGTTATGTCCTATACTAAACCTTATGTGTGCTATAAAACTTGGTATATGCGTGTGAGACTGCGTGAAATTAACGTATATGAGAACCAATGTGAGTATTTGTACTTATTGGGGCGAAAAAAAAAGGGAACACTTGGTCAAGTAAGCAGAAAGCGCGGCTGAGTAGAGAGCACTCGACTGAGTGCCCCTCCCACTCGACCGAGTTGTGGGCGATGAGAAATCTAGGAAGCCCTGTAACTTTGGCACTCGGCCAACTGAGCGAGGAACTCGATTGAGTAAGTCATGTACTTGGCCGAGTGACACTCGTACTCGCCCGAGTGGGGGGTTTTAACAGCGAACTTAGAGAATTCTGTGAAGGTTAGGCTCGACCGAGTGGTCCCTAAATTTAGTCAAAATTGTTTGACTCTTATAATGGGACTAGTCCTAACCTTTCCCCTTGGTTATTGAAGCCAAGAAGCCGCCAAGGAGAGCCCGAACCTAACTGGTGGTGAACCATCGCTCTGAAGAAGATTTTGCTAGACTTGAAGCGCAAAATGCGGCCCACACGGAAGCGCTTAGGGCAAGGGAAGTCAATGCATCGACGATATGCACGGCGATGACCCGATTCCGACCTTTGAGGTACTAAGGAGTGGGAGAACCGAGCAAGTTCCACGATTGGGTGCGGGAAATGGAAAATGTATTCGATGTGGTCCAATGCCCGGAGGACCTCAAGGCGGATCAAGCCGCCTCCTATCTCTCGGGATCAGCGGCTACTTGGTGGTACCGAGAGAGAGAGAGAGAGAGAGAGAGAGAGAGAGAGAGAGAGAGAGAGAGAGAGAGAGAGAGAGAGAGGCTATGAGGGACTATTACAAGACTAATGGAGACACATCAATCCCATGGATGAACTTCAAGGCGTAAATTAGGGATGAGTTCATCCCCGAACACATCCGTAGTCGTTTGAGAGCGGAATTTGATAACTTCGTCATGGCGAAGGAGATAACCGTTCAAGATTATTATGTGAGATTCAACGAGCTTCAATATGTGGAGGACCTTCATTTGAGACAACCTCACTTGGCCCTTAAGTTGGAGAAGGGTCTATCCTATAAGATCTTTGAGAAGTTGCCAGCAGGGATGTTGACGAATGTCAAAGATGTTAATGTCCAAGCCATAAATACCGAGAGGATGGTGGATATGACCAAATATGCTATGGAGAAGTTTGGAGAAAAGCGGAGATCATAAAGCATAGGAGGTGGGTGTAACACACTAACACATAGTATTTCTAGATTGTATACTCGGGCAAGTAGCACATGGCACTCGAACGAGTTCTATTATGGGGGATCATCCTGGTGTGTTGCCACTCGGCCGAGTGAAGTGAATCACTCGACCGAGTGAAGTGGGTCACTCGACCGAGTGCCTCGGGCACTCGGCCGAGTGGCCGCTGGGCAGCATTTGTGCGCGTGAATCGTTGTGGAGCCCTTGAAAGGGGCTAAACCTACTCTAAAATCTGAATTCTTTCTTACATCTTACACACTTATCTCCTAACATAAACCTCAATACCTTAAAAACTATAAAACAAAAAATCTCAACTACCTTATTCTCTCATAATCTCAGCCACTCATCATTTTCTTCATTGTTCAAACTTCACCATTGTTGTGCATCTTCACCATTTTCATTTCCTTGAAGCTTGGTAAGCTATTATCATCATTTCTTTCTTCATATTCTTAGTTATATTCCTAGATCTAATTGTTGAGGGATTTTTATGAGGTCTCTATTTAATTAATAAGGTTAGGGTTATGCTATTAAATATTGTTATGGTTAAGTAATGATATAATTGTGATACTTGTCTCCTAAATAATGTAGGAGGAGACTTTGTTGATGAGGCCTTCTAGTTGAGCCTTACTTTGTGGAGATTTGCTTGAGGTAGGGTTCTCCCTATTTAGCTTTGTTGATTGTTTGATTTTTTTAAGCTTATGTTCATATTAGGTGCATTGACATATGCTAGGAAGCATCCTCTCACATTGTTATTGAAGTATATTCTTCATATCTTGAAAGAATGAGATTATGTTGTCATATAAATGATACTTCCTATATTCTTGAATGATGTACCCATTTTATTAAAATACTCCTCACATATATTCAACAAATGGGTACATCATATAAAAACGGAGGAAGTAATTAATTAAATTTATTAATTAAAGTAGTGCATGTATATATACTAATTAATTAAAAAAGTGAAGGATGTTTGCAAGAAGCCTTGTGTTCTTTACTACCACGCCCCTAAAGCACCAACTTGCATAATTGTTGTTCCTAGGGGAGCCGCGTTCTATTACAGCCAGAATCAAGAAGTTAAGGTTCATGGCATGCCTCTACGTAATAATTTTAGGAAAATGGAAGTGACCCACTTATATCTTGAGGAGTATGGTACTCTAAAAGTACCATAAATACTTATTGGTTGGTGTTCGCAAGATGTCGTGGGTCTTTTGTGTAATGGCCTAAACAATTCATTACTGTTGACATCTCCGGGGTAGTTATGCTAAAGCTAACACATTTTATATAATGAGCGCCTTTAAATTCTTTAGGGTAACCTTATCTAACGTATAGTAAGTATTTTAATTTTTACATTTGCAGGAGTTACACAAAGCCAGTATGGCTAAACTTAGGACTACTATGTCAACACCCAAAGTCACTGCTTCGACTTCCTCTCCACCCAAAATTCAAGAGGTAGTAATAATTTTAAAAATAGATTGTGAGTTATTTAATTTAATTTTTTTGTTATTTAAATTATATATGACGTCTCGTGTAATGTATATATTTTTTTTCCTAAATTGTAGACCGCACATAAAGCAAACGACTTACATTATAAGCCTTCTAATTTTGATGGACCCAAGCCTGCTGCTTCTATTCCACCTAAATATCAGAGCGATGATTATAAGAAAAAATTGATTACAATCCGCTAAGAACTTTGGACCAGCTGGCTGCAAGGAAGGCAATTGCCGGGGACGTAGTCATTATTGATATCAAAAAGGCTATTGTGGGCGAAAGTACAGTTGCTATATTCGATGGGGAATCACTGTTTCAGTTTCTCGACCTTGACGAGTTAGATGTTATATACATTTTAATTTGGATGAAGTAAGTTCATTAATAAAACTTGTCATTTGTTTTTACGAATAGTGATGTTTATTTAAATCATCAATGAAAATAACATTTTTCGTTCCATTTGACGTAATAGGTACCTTTTTAAACACATCGCTGAGGGGAACTACGTTTCTCATGACTACGGATTCTTGTGTCTTGATGTGCTCTCTCTAAATGTGCATGGAGTTACATACGAAAATCACATTGATAAAATTGCTCAACGGTTGATGACGCCCAAAAGCCTATGGCTTACCCCATACAATGAGAATCTGTATGTATAGTACTTTATTATAATGAATCACGATTCTATTCATTTATTAACACGCTTACATGCATGTATATGAACTAATAGTTCAATTTTCAATATTTCATAGCAAGCATTGGCTGCTAGCGGCAATCAATGTGAGAACAAAGACAGTGTACTAGATTGACTCTTGCGGACACAGTCCCTCTGAGAAATTTGTAAAGATGATAACTGAGTAAGTTTATAACCTTACATTATAATGTCATTTGTTATTGTATAACCTTAGAAGACTAGGCTCCTTTTAATGTCCCATCAATATTACTGAGGCAAATGTTTATTATAATTTCCTGTATATATTAATGAATTAGTGTGTTTCGAGTAATTAGAGGAGTAACTCCAACTTTTGTCCCGATAAAAGTAAGTGTATTCTTAATAATTACTCGTATCATTTAATTTATATTTATCCAAGAGGTTGATCTAATTTAGCTTATTTGTATATGATTTATATAATATTCTCCTCCACAACCAGACGATAAACAATGCGTCTTTTACTGTTGTCGGTCCATGTGGGTGATTATCAGCCGAAAATACATCAACCTAGAGTCACCGGTTAGTGTGTTTTAATAACTATTTCAAACGTAACTTGAGGTTAATTCTGTGTATTATTCCACTTATTCTGTCTATTTTGATTAACTATATTTTGATTTGTAGTTCCCACTTTCAATCAACAACAAAGACCTAACCTATTCGTACGAAGACATCGCCGACATGAGAAATAAGTGAGCCACTTAGTTTCTTTCATTACCGGAGTGTCAATAGTCCGCTCATTATGTATGGGTGTATATAGAGCCATGTGTATTTAGTTTTGATCACCCTAGTTTTTATATTTTGATGCTGGGTTGAATAGATCATTCTGTGTAATATTCTGATGATGCAGGATTGAATTTTTGCAATGCGTAGCTGTTGAAATGCTATTTTGCAGTAGCATTTCAGCGGAACATGCTACTGCAAAAATAGCATTTCAGCAGCTGCTGGAACCTGGTATAACAATTTTTTTAAAAAATATTTATAAATTCGATTACGGTTAGAAATTAAACAGTGGTAAAAAAAATATATTGACAACGGTCGCATTTACATAGAAACCCGTTGACATATTCTTACATAATGCTACGGCCAAAAATATAATGTAATGAAATAAAACCGTTCTCGAATTCATCACATTTAAAACGGTTTAATAAGCATAAACCGTTGTAATATTTAATATTTTACAACGGTTTTGCTTCAGTAAAACCGTTGTCAAAGTTTTCCGTAGAGCATTCAAACTAAATACTATCACGATTTCAATATTATTGACAACGGTTTTTGAATTGTTCTTAATATTGTATTACGGTTATTTGGAAGAAGTTTACGAGAGGCCTGGCCATGCAGAATGATTGTCCAAGATGTTTCAGGATTCCGAAAAGAGGGCAAATGAAAAGCGTAAGGCGGAGAGTGATGGTGGTGGCTACTCTAACTCCAAGCGGGGTAACTACAACCTTAGCAAATCCTATTCTGGAGGTTCTAGCTATGGTGGTGGGCCGCAGTATAACGATAAGGGGGCTCGCAGTTACAACAATAGTTCGGGATTGACTTGCCACAAAAGTGCACCAGTGGCAATATGGGAGGATACCAATGAGCTCAGCCGAGTAATTCTTTCCGGTCGCAGAGAATGTCTAGCAACCGGATGACTGGTTCGTGGAACAACCAAGGAAACTGGGGCAATTCCAACTGCGGAGGTGGATCATATTAGTGCCATAACAATAATGGCAATCGGAGTTCTGCTGCAAAGTCGACTGCTTTGGCTAGTAAGGTTTAGGGTGGTCAGAAGAGCAGCGATAAATTGTTCATGATGGATAAGCAGACGGCGCAGGACGAAGCACAAGTTGTTACCGGCACATTTCAGGTTAATAATCGACCCACTTTTATATTGTTTGATTCGGGTGCATCTCATTCATTTGTGTCTAGGAGTCAGGTTTTAACTTTGGGTTTAGGAGTATTTGAGTCTGTTAAGGATGAAGTGTTTATACTGTCGGGTGAGGCAGTTCATTGCAATAAGTTGTATAGGTCTGTGTCAATGGTTGTCTGAGGGGTGGATTTTCCCATTGATTTGTTTGAGTTTAAATTAAAAGGATTCGAGGTCATAGTTGGGATGGATTGGTTGGGGAGATATAATGCAAATATAGATTATCATAAGAAAAAGGTGTCATTAAGAGGCCCTAAGGGAATTAGGCTATCTTACCAAGGTTTTGTAGTGAAACCAAAGATAAAATTCATTGTTACTGTGAATTTAAAGTCATATTTAAGGAAGGGGTGTACGATGATCTTGTGCCGCGTCCGGGATACTCGGATGGAAGAGCCTTCTACAGCTAGTATTCTGATAGTGGACAAGTACCAGGATGTATTTCCAGATGAGATTCTAGGGTTACCACCGAAGAGAGACATTGATTTCAGGATTAAGTTGAAACCAGGGACGGGACCTATCTCTAGAGCTCCGTACTGGATGAGACCAAAGGAATTAGAAGAATTGAAGAAGTAGTTGAGTGAGCTACTAGATAAGGGGTATATTCGTCCTTGTGTGTCACCGAGGGGCGCACTAGTACTGTTCGTTAAAAAGAAGGATGGGAGTTTGAGATTGTGTATTGACTAAAGGGAGCTGAATCATGTAACCGTGAGGATCAAGTATCCTTTGCCGAGGATTGATGACCATTTTTATCAGTTGACTGGATCTGGAGTGTTCTTTAAGATAGACTTGAGATCGGGATACCATCAGTTAAGGATTCGAGACTTTAACATAACTAATACAGCTCTTTGATCAAGATATGGATATTATGAGTTCGTAGTGATGCCATTCGGGTTGTTAACGCACCATAAGTGTTCATGGATCTTATGAACCGGGTCTTTAGTCATTACTTGGATCGATTCGTGGTGGTTTTCATTGATGATATCTTGGTCTACTCGAAGAATAAAGAAGAGCACGCGGAATATTTGAGGATTATTTTACAGACTCTACGAGATAATCAACATTATGCCAAGCTATCGAAGTGTGAGTTCTGGTTAGAGAAAGTGGCTTTTCTGGGACATGTGATATCTAAGGAGGGTGTTGCTGTAGACCCAAGTAAGATTGAGGCCGTGTCAAATTAGGTAGCACCGAAGAATGTGGCTGATGTTCAGAGTTTCTTAGGATTGGCAAGCTACTATCGTCGGTTCGTGAAGGACTTTTCTAAGATCGTGAAACCGGTGACAACTTTGATGAGGAAAGACACTAAGTTTCGCTGGGATGGGAGTTGTGAACAAGCATTCCAAACCTTAAAGATGCGTTTAACTTCGGCTCCTATCTTGGCTTTGCCAGAGGGGAGTGAGAATTTTGAGGTGTATACTGATGCCTAGAAGTGTGGGCTAGGTTGTGTTCTAATACAAAACAATAGAGTGATCGCTTATGATTCGAGGCAGTTGAAGTCGTATGAGGAGAGCTATCCTACTCACGATCTAGAGTTGGGCGCCGTTGTCTTTGCTTTGAAGATTTGGAAACACTATTTGTATTGGGCGACCTTTAAAGTGTTTTCAGATCATAAAAGCTTGAAGTATGTGTTCATTTAGCGTGAGTTGAATATGCGTCAGAGGAGGTGGATGGAGTTGATGGATGAATATGATATGGATATCATCAATCACGAGTGGAAGGCTAATGTAGTAGCCGATGCTTTGAGCAGGAAGTGTGTACATTCCTTTTGTACCGTAATATCATTGATGAAATTGAAAAAAGAAGTAAGAAGTATGGGTATATGCATGATCCAGAAGGGAGATATTATTAGTGACTTGACCGTGAAATCTGAGCTTTATGATGAGATTCAGACAAAGTAGCTAGACGACCCTAAGATTCAGGAATGGAAAGAGATGGTGGAAAAGGGTACTACCTCACGATTTACCATTCATGGAGATGGGAGTGTTCAGTTTGATGATCGGTGGTGTGTGCTTAATGACAACGAATTGAAGAGGGTGATTTTAAACGATGCTCATTGTACTCCGTATTTCATCCATCCGGGTGGAGACAAATTGTACAAAGACTTGAAGAAAACTTTTTGGTGACCGGGGATAAAGAAGGAAGTGGCAAATTTCATGGCTTGATGTTTGACTTGTCAGAGAGTAAAAGGGGTGCAGCGGCGACCGCAAGGTAAGATTCAGTCATTAGATATGCCGATGGGGGAGTCGATTTCGATGGACTTTATTGTTGGGTTGCCGAGATCACAGAAGGGCAACAATATGATTTGGGTGATCGTTGATCGATTAACTAAGTCAGCTCATTTTATTCCAATGAAAGATACTTGGAGTAAGATCGAGTTGGCATTGACATATAGGAAGAATGTGGTGAAACTTCATGATGTACTGCAAGATATTGTTTGGGATCGTGATGCGCGATTTAATTCGCGATTCTGAGTAAGTTGCAAGAGTTGATGAGAACTACATTGAAATGACTACGACATTTCATCCTGCTACATATGGTCAGACGGAGCGGACTATTAAGACTCAGGAAGATATGTTAAGAGCTTGTGTGATGGAGTTTGGGGCTTCGTGGGAAGAGCATCTTGATTTAGTTGAGTTCTCGTACAACAACCGCTATCACACGAGTATTGGCATGGCGTCATTCGAAGCCTTGTATGGGAGGAAGTGCAGGAGCCTGGTGTGTTGGGATGATAGTTCTGAGGTTGTGGTTTTGGGACCTCAGATGGTGTAGGATATGATTGAGTAGGTACATTTGATTCGACAGAAAACGAAAGCAACGCAGGATCGGCAGAAGAGCTATGCGGACTTACACCGTCATGATATCTGGAGTGAAACGGAGCAGAATTATGCCTAAAACCTCGACCCATTTAAGATAAAGCTTTAAGAGGTCCAAATGAGACGAAATGAACACAAAAATGCAACGGTTTTGTGGACCGTTGCTTGCTCATTCAAAACAGCCTATTTTATGTGAGGTTTTGTTTCGATTTTATTTGAACAATATATTTAAATGTGAATGGATATGACTTAAACAAGATCACGAAGCATTTTTTAAGCCTAGGATAGTACTCTTCCAAAGCACAAATCAAATGGATAGAGGGGCGGTCTTGTTCAAAGCACTAAGCAAATGAACCAAGAGCCTACGGAGATGACCCCAGCATACAGCAAAGGAGATTTTGAAATCTTCAAGCACTAAGAAAATAAGGTGGATAAGCAATTAGCTTAACTTAATTTTCATTCATCAAATCTAATTATTACATTAAGTGAGGTCTTGCTTTTATAGGACAAGCAAGACGATCTCAACCCTAGGTTAACTATTTCAATCCGATGGTTTACAAGTACCCTTGCAAACCGTGTCCAAGGGGCATTTTCCAATACAAAAGTTATCAATTCTAACAAGCAACAAGCTAAAAATGCATAAGTAGGTTGGACTAGGATTATACTACATGTGACTTCCTTTGATTGCTTCTTTTAAGATAAGTCACATTGGGATTTGGAGGGGCTTTGGAAAATCGTGTGCTAAGCCTTGGAGACCGTGTGATAGGACCTTGAGGACCGTGCATAGACTTGGCACTACTTTAAATTTGAGACCTCACATGTGAATCTTCTTATAGCCTGCGGCTATGTCCTATATAGATGCCTTGGACCTCAAATTGTAGAAGGCATTGATATTAGGTGACGTGGGAGTGGCTTGGCCTATTTCATCCGTGCAAGAAGTGCAAGAACAAGGGAACTTGTGCTTGGAAAAAGTGTTGAGCAAAATAGGAAATGATGAAAGCGACCCATGCATGTATGTTGCAAAATGTGCACTTGGACTCTTCCTTTGCCTTGAAACCGTGTATTCCCCTTCCCAAGTCACTCTTCTTTGTTCAAAATGGTATAGGCTCAAACATTAAGATCTTAGGCCTCATATTGCCTCATGTTTCACTTGAATTTTGAGTTGGGCTTCAATGGAATGAAGGCCTTGAAACCTGATGAATCACACTCAAGTTGAGCATGACTTATTTCACTTCAATCTCCCCATCTTAAAAAAGGATTTTCCCTCAAATCCTTGGCATCGTCTTCACTAAGCCATTCATGTTAGGAACTTCCATGAAGGACTCAAAATACTCAAGCACCATCAAACATGAATGTAACTCCACAAAAGATGAATCATGTTCCCACCATCGGGATCAAACACCATAAAAAATTGTCTTGGCCTTATAAAATGAGCAGGCCCTTGTGCCCAAAGAATCGAAAACTTGAAACTTAGTTCAGGAATAGGGGCGTTAATACAAGGCTCATTGAATCTCATTGTGGTTATTCCCGTTTCACTTCCAATTGAGCTCTTGTATCCTTCATCCCAAGGCCAATGTGGCTCTACTCCAAGCTTAAAAACAGCGTCATCACATTGAATGACCATCAATACATACTCACTCAAGTCTAACCCCAAACCAGGAGCGACATCACCATTCGAGTGTAGGAGTGCGTTTAAGGGGCGGCTTCTATTTTGATGTGTTAATCTCAATACAACCCTCACTAAACGAGTAATGACTCCATTGTCATCATGTAAAAGACTTGTACTCGATGTGCCAAGTGATGTTAACAAGTTATAACAAAGACCTTGAGCAATTTTCA
>JAOWBH010016826.1:0-16147 GCA_028566215.1 Silene coronaria
TAATTGTTTCTATCGCATGCTTGTATTGCATTGTTAGTCTTTGATTATTGATCACAATCTTAGATTAAATCCGTTAATTCGTTCTATAAGGTGAGAGGCACGAAATTGAATTAGACTAAGCATGTTATAGTTGACCGATCTAGCCATAGCAAGAGCTCGTTAGAACCCGATCTGTGGTTGACAATAAGGCGAGAGGTGGTTTTCGTGAGACCTAAACAATTATCGTTATTATGCAACCCATGTTAACATGAATCATAATTATCTTGCATGTGTGACCAGATCCCCCTAGACCTCTTTATTATATTGTTAATTCTATCATTTTATTATCGTTAATCAACCAACCAACCAACTCAATTGATAAATCGACCTAGATAGACATCTACTCATAGCAATTCATAATAACAATTACCGTTTCCTTGTGGTTCGACCCCTATTCATACTACATTAATTTGTTAGACAAAGTCTAGGGTACTTTATCTTTGCATAGGTGCGTGAGAGCTTATCACGGGTATTACAATATTCCCTCCTTAAAAATGAACTTCATCCTCGAAGTTCGCCTCACTCTAACTCTCAACAAACTTGTCCCAACGTCTCCTCATAAAGTCCCACTATGCCCGCGCTTTCCAAGGTCCGTACATGTCACTCTTGCTAGCTTATATCACACGTCTCTTTTACTTACTAGGCTTACTCATTCACCTACTTGTTTTTCTTTTCTCGACATTTTCGAAATGTTACATCCACCCTCCTTAAAAGAGAAATTTGTCCCGAAGTTCAACCGCTAGGCATCCAATTCGATTTTGTCGGACAACGATGGTGGTGATAACGTATCGGTACGAGGGTTAATCGATCGAGGGAACTATTAGGTAATGATAATTATAATAATGATAATGTTAATCTAGTTGGTATCAACGAACGTTAAATTCTAAATCTCTTTTCTATTTGTCCAGTGCTAACCTTGTCGCCCTTCTCCTTATTCCCGCTATTTATACGAATAGAAACAACTAGATTAACATTATTATTATTATAATTACCATTACCTAATAGTTCCCTCGATCGATTAACCCTCGAACCGATACGTTATCACCACCATCGTTGTCCGACAATCGTGTTTCAATTCGCACCTAATTCTCATCATGGACTACTCGCCCGAATTTATCTCGACACAACATTTTAACTACATAATTGCTACTCGTAAGACACGCGTCTAGGCTTATAAGCATAAATCATCGACTACGGTCACATTCGTACCACGGACCACTAAAACATGTCACAAGCAAGCGTATAATGACATCCCAGGGGTCGTGGGCCACCTAGGGGCTCCAAAACAGGTCACTCGATCGAGTAAAGAGGTCACTCGAGGCGGCGGAGTGGTGGAGAGGCGGTGGAAGAGTGGAAGTGGATTGGAAGTGTAGTGGAAGTTAACTGATTATAAAAGTGTAATGGGTTTTCACTCTTTTTCATGTTTGTTTTTATATAACCTCTTTTCTTAATTGACTACTCTCTTTACTTGGGCCCGTCCTATGTTAGGACGGTCCTATAGGAGAGTTACTGTAACATTAAATATAAAAGGCTCTACGTAAGACTTGCAAACAGATCCAACTTTACAATCGTCATGCATAATCCTTTTTTTTTGGTTTATTGTTCTTTGATGCATGTAGGATGAACTTTGCTATAATATTGATTATGCATATTATTTTCTTTACTTCTAATGTGATTGCTTGATGTCTTATGATCATATAGTCGCATATCTACTGTAATTCATAAATGAAGTAGTTACATATCGACAAAAATGGTAACATTTGTAAATGTTTATGGGCGGCAGTTCAAATAGAGACGAAATGACAAATTTGCAAAATGGATCACTTTTACCCATATTAACATAATGATATGCAACCCGTCTCTCCGTTTTGACGGATAATGTATGTCACAAGGGAGACTAATTGAATAAAATAATGCATAGAATCCTACTACCCAACCAACAAATATCATCCATCAAACATTCAAACTACATGTTCCATATTTTAGACCAATAAGTCTCCCTTATGACGTATATACCCGTCAAAAGCTTGTGACGAGTCAAATATCACTCACTTGGATAGCTAAGAGAAGCATAAAGTAACAAGGGAGAGTCACAAATATCTTGTCTTTATCCACCTATTTGAGTTTTAGTTGACACGTCACAAGTTTGTGATGGATACTATCCGTCACAAATGAGAATTAGTTTGTTCCAATCAATTTGAAACAAAAAGACGGATAATGACCATCTTAATCCCTAAACACTACTACTACTCCGTATTATGTATTAATATGCTTGTCATTTTCTTGTAAAGACTTTCCCAACTCCCTACCAAGAAGAACACAAATGTACTCAAAATGTCAAATCCGAAATGCACACACAAGCTTGTGAGCAACCCTACCTTTTCCACACCAAATTGCAGAAACCAACACATACATAAATAAAAAGTGGAAATAACATGATATCCATTAGAATAAGCAACCAATAAGTTGTAGAATGAATACCCTACTACAACTAGCAGCTAGTACTCTAGAATAAGCATGATCACCATCATTGATCATTTTACTTGAGACTTCCAGCCTAACAGTAAAACTTGTGTCATCATCAATTCATAATATTGTCAAGTGTGGTGTTGTGTGTATTATGTTCTTGTGACTAGTGACACTCTTTGTCCCTTACATTTACTACTCTTTTTTCTGCTTTTGCTTTCGTAATCAATGCACACCTCCCTCTCCAGTCTCCCCCTACCTTTCATTTATTGCCTTCCTTTTTCCTTTCTTTCATTTCTTCTCTCTTTTCTTTCTTCTCTTCTCTTCTCTTCTCTTCATTCTTAAGCTCACTTCCCCCTTTTCCATTGCCCAAGGTAGATTCATTTCTTTCCTAGTTTTTCGCGTAATCATATCAGCTGCTCTCCTTTAAAACGGTTATATCGTTTCCCGGTCAGACTTTTTTTTCTAACTGCCAGTCATACTAATATTGGCGGGGTTTTTACTTAATTGTTGTTGTAATTAGCTTATATTACTAATTTATTAATTATGCAGCAGTAGAATCTACCATTTTGAAAATAAATGGTGGATCTCATGTTTGATTTATCTTTATGCCTTTTTACTCCTCGATTTTATAAGATAATGCTTTGAAAATTAATCCCATCTTAACTTTATTTCATCTTTTTTCTACTTTCCCCTGTTTCATTTTCCCCACTTTTTCTTAATTTTCTTAATTTTAATAGGTAGTGCATGACTCCATTTATCTGCCTAACTTTATTTTTAGGGAAGTTTTCAATTTTTTCAAAGTGCCCATTTCATATATTTAATCATCTTCACAAGGGTTTGCATCCTTTGATCTCTAAGGTCAGAATTCTCAACTTTGTAGATTCATTATTTATTTAAATCAGTGTTTTTTTTTGTTTTTTTAGAGAAATTCATGTGCTCATTTGAGCCTGAGAAATATCCCGAAAATTCGATATAATTTATTATCCTAGATTTTGTGCCTACTTTTGACTGATTTTTACTAACTGGGTTTTTTAGTTGACATTATTTTGCTGTCATATCTCTGAAATTATCTACTTCAGTTGTTCCATTTGGTTGTATAGTATTTTTAGAATGTATGTGACGTGATTTCAGAAAACGTATTCGATCAAATGGAACATTTCCCTAAAATTGAGTTTGCGTAAACTGTAAAGTTAAATATTTCAGTGCAATATATGGGTATTTTAATGCAGAATTCCTGAAATATACAAAATCATGATTTGTGATGAAAGACAGCATGATCAGGACACTCTGGTTGAGTATTGTAATGCTTACTTCACATGGGTCCGCATTATTAGACTGTTTGTTCTTTCGCTTAATTTGAAAGAAGGGTTAATTAAGATTAGTATATTTTCAGTCATTTTCTGTATCCTTGACTTATCATAGGACTGCAGGAATAAACTATTTGTTTGATTTTTCGATATCGATGGCATTGTGTTGTTCAGCTGGCGTCGTTATCGATTTCAATTACCATCCAATGGATCCACATTTGACCAACTGAAATGAGTCCTTGTTTTGCCTATTAGTTTAAGGAGATGACGCGTGGCATATATGGTTTCTTTATTTTAAGAATGTAGTTGAGTGTAGATGGTCTTTGGTTTGGTTGACGCTATGACTAAACTCTTCGGCAACTTGACATTATTTTAATTTGATAGGTCATAGATCTATTTTAGGGTGTGGAAATAAGAGTAAAAAGGAATCTTCTCAGTTTAACTCCGTCCAGTGTGCAGGTTCTGAATTTGAGCAAATGGGTGGCTGTATTTCAACTAGTAGTGTGAGCACTGCTAGTAATGGGAGCTATGGAGACGGGATTTCGTCATCATCATGTTGCGTGGGGATGGGGCATTGTGGCAGAAAGAGGAGTAAGCGAACCTTTTCGGACCATATTGCTTCATTACAGCATCTATCATCAATACCAAACCGAATCTTTATGAATGGGAAGAGTCGGAGTTCTTGTATATTCACACAGCAGGGTCGCAAGGGGATAAACCAAGATGCCATGATTGTGTGGGAGGTACGTTAGTTTTTTTTATTGTTTGTATGTTTGATCCTAAAAAAAGTGTAGAGTTGTCTCAGCACTCAAACTGTTCCTTCCATAGGCAGTTTCTTTTAGCCAACTCCAAAAGTCCAAATCTTTATTGTTATTCAGACTGTTACCTGGGTGGTGGTTATTTTATGTTTGATCCATGTCTGCAAAAATGAGTTATATGACAAGTTTCGAAAATAATGCGATGCAGGATTTTATGACAGATGATGTAACATTTTGCGGTGTATTTGATGGACATGGGCCGCACGGGCATCTTGTTGCTCGCAAAGTAAGGGATGCACTTCCCTTGAAGCTGGTCTCTTTCTTGAACTCTTGTCAGTCAAAGGAAGTTGGGCCAAGCGGCGCTTGTTGTAATGGAGATCTTAAATCTGATGGTGTTGAAGCCGAGAAAGAAGGTTTAGTTGAAGATAAGTTATGTTCATTATGGAGAGATGCTTTTCTCAAATCATACAAGGCTATGGATAAAGAGTTGAGATCTCATCCTAACGTGGATTGCTTTTGTAGTGGCAGTACTGCCGTTACTATTGTGAAACAAGTAATGTATTTGACAGTACCAGATACTTGTTTTTTATTCTTTGGTTTGGGATTTTGCACTTGCTAATTGTTATGGTTTCTAGGGCTCAAATCTGTTTATGGGAAACATCGGGGATTCTCGGGCAATCATGGCAACAAAAGACAACAATGATTCTCTGGTAGCAATACAGCTGACTGTTGATCTTAAGCCAGATTTACCTCGTACGTACATTATTTCTCAAATTTTGTGGCTTAATTCTGTTTGAGCAAATCTAATTAACCCCTTGTTTGGAAAGATGGAAAGAGGGGAGGGAAATGGATGGGGACCAAATCCGTCGTTTGGATAATAAGTTGGTTGGAGGGACGGGGATGGGGACAAATTCATTGTTTGGATAATAAGTTAGGTTAGACGGAAGTTGAAGCATCACGAGGAAAATTTAAAACTTCCCAATACAAGGAAGATTTGGAGGGGAAAACATCACCCATTTCCCTCCCTTTTCCTCCCCTCCCCTTCCCTCCTACATGTGTATCTAGATACGTGTTAAATGCTTATCGAAACATGATTATAGGGGAAGCTGAAAGAATAAAACGGTGTAAGGGCAGGGTGTTTGCATTGCAAGATGAGCCTGAAGTTTGTAGAGTTTGGCTGCCATTTGATGATGCCCCTGGGTTAGCAATGGCTCGCGCATTTGGTGATTTCTGTCTGAAGGAGTACGGAGTTATCTCTGTACCTGAATTTTCACACAGAATGCTGACGGATAAGGATCAGTTCATCGTGATGGCCTCAGATGGGGTGAGCTGTGTTTCCTTATTCATCTTCTACTACTCTTAAAATGTTTCTGAAATTCTTGCTTGTTAAGTATGGAGTACCATTGTGTACTTCTGTTTTGTTCATCGATATGTTGTGGGGGAGGTCATAGCAAATGCTGCTTGAAGTAAGGATTTGATGTCTTTTAGCAATCACATTGTTATATGGGTCCTAGTTTGTCGTTCCCCGACAAAATGCACAGTAGGCCAATTGAACCGTATTTTGAGACAATTATTGGGCCTTCATTGAGATTCTAATGTTGGTGGGCATCATTTCACATTATTCAATCTTTGCCTATATCATACTATGGGAGTTATTAATGAAAATAGCTCATCAAATTGTCTAAATTCTTTTATATTGAAGAAGCAGTGGTTTGATGCAATAGTGGATGCATTTTCATTACTAGTCTTAGTTCAAATAAGCCTGCCCATGCTCTAAGTGCATTGAGGCAGTAGCTTAGTCGTCTCAGGGTGTCTCAGGTGTGCTTTGTGTATAAAGGTACAACAAGCTGCTATGCAAATTCTATTTAAAATATTCTACGGAGTAATTCTTGTATAAAGTCCTTTCCATTGTCCCATTATCCATATCTTAGATGTTAACCCTCTTTAAAATCCAAAAAGCGGTCTTGTAGACTATGTTACTTGACATGCCACATCAGCGACGTGTTGTGTGATGTGGCACTGCCCATAACATGTGCCAGATACGCCAGAATCTGACTCTGACACATACACACACCAGATATCTAAGAAAGAGATGTATGAGAGAAAGATATGAATAAGAGACGTAGCAGGCCTACCTAGGTACCCGTCGTTTTAGAAACCGCTGTCATACCTGTTAACGTGTACTGGCGTTTACAGGGTTTTTTTTAGCGGTTGTATTCTACTCCTTTTTGTCTCTTTTGAACTTGTGGTCTAACCACATGCACGTCTATTGGTTGATATTTTTTCGTAGTCGTCAAACAAAAAATAGACGGATTTTTAATTTTATTTTTGTGTTGAAATGTGAGTTATATCATTAATAGCAGAACAGAGAAAATTTACAAACTATAAGACAAATAAGACTAGAGACCAATACACAGGTTGCATCACATCTCTAATCTACTCAATCATGTACTAGTATGCTCGTCAAAAATTTCAAAATATTGGTTGACATATTATGTCATTTTTTTTAAACGTGTCACATTTGTGCCTAGAATATCGGTGAAGACATGTGTCCCACAGTCCGAGTAACATTGATGGTAAACAAGAACTTATTTTTAAAATGGAATTATGTTCGCAAAGCGCCTCATGTTTGTGACCTGCTCGAATTTCTATCGTGCTTTGTGCTTTCTTGCTATAGGCCCTCATTGCCTCGGCATGGCTTGTGTCCTTAAAAATTTAAACCAAGATATTGATCATGTGGAAACAACCTTTTAATGATTTAGGCACAAAGGTAAGGTTATTTATATCTGTCCCTCTTGACCCTGCGAAAGCGCCTTATCACTATTTTCCTTGACTCCTCTCAAATAGTCCCATTGTCCTCCATCTTTACACGAGGTATGTGACTCAGGTGGATGGCTTATTGGTAATGGTGAACTCTGTGCCTACTGTCATTTTGAGAGTAGCAGACCACGAAGGTGCTTTGTTGAGATCGACTAGGCAAATATGGTTTTGATTTTCATTTTGGATTCACTCTGCTGTGATGGTCATCATTCACATCTCTTAATTTTCACTACCATAATGGGGTTACAAATTACAACGAGTGGTATGGCTTTTAAAGGACGGGAGTTAGGGAGTCTATCATGCTGAACAAGAAGATTAGTTGAATATGGTTTTTTTATGTTGTCAAAGAGTTTGCTAATGATTTTTCCGTGTTGTCAAGGAATTAGAATTATTGATCTAGTCATGGTCAATAGTGGTTATGTGCCTTACAAACTAATGGTGTCAGACTGCCAGTGTAATACCTTTGCAGTGCCTGGCTTGGGAGCATTAATTTCCGAGGAAATTAAGTCCTCGACACTAGGTAGCCGCTTTTTCCAAGTCACATTTTATTTTCTTTATCTCCATAAAACATTTTTCATTACCATATAATCATTTGTGTTTGGAATTTGAAGAGTTCAAAAGATCATTCTGTCATCGTCCGGAATGAAAAAACAAAACGTGGCGGGCTAAGGTGGCTATTTGTTGTAGGAGTAAACTGGAACTCTTTCCCCTTCCGAAAACTAAATGTTTTCTTTTGTAGAATTAAATCCCACATCTTTCAGATCAGGTGATAAGACTACCACCATGCCTAACCTTGTTCCCGTTGAGCTAGGAATTGAATGAAGAATTTATACTCAGTTTTTAATCATATTCTAGGCTTCTAGCACAAGGGGCTTGTTTTTCAATAAGTGATCGAGTTCTGTAGAAATTATTATAGCCATTTTGCATTGGTTAGTATAAACAATAATTTTTTATTCAGTTTTTGGGGCTGAGAGAGGAGGCAAGTAGGGTTGTAGTGGAATATTTACATGACAGGCCAGTTAAGAATTTCCTTCGCGTCTTTAATCAATTTGTTACTGCTTATATTTTGGATTGTTGAGGTGACTTCTTTGGACCTGATTCCTGATACCAGCTATTATGGCATTTGTGATCTTATTATACAAATAAACATAATAATACAAAAGAGGAATTCGTGTTTCTGCTTTATGAAGTGTAAAGGCATAAAAAATAACAGTATAGTGTTTGGTTAATGGTTACATACATGTATGATCATGTTGTTTAGGACATTTCTTTTTCTGTTTTTGGATATTCAAAGAGGTTTACCATTTGTCTTTTGGGTTAAGACTTCAGTTACAGAGCTATCAATCTATCATAATGCCTCCGCCCAACTGACGTACACGCACTTGTATTTCTATTTTTATTGTTTTTTTTATAGTTAAAACTTAATAAAGTGGCCAATTTTCACTTTTGTGTACATTTGTTTTAATTGTTTGCCAGGTCGTCCTTTGTATGGTAAGTCATTCTGAATTGGAGTAAGCAACATTTGATCTTTTGGTATATTTTCCTTCAGATTCGACATGATGAAATGTCTGTTCTCTTCATCAAAGCATGGTGACTAGTAACAGATATTCCCTTTGATTCAGAATGACTTTACCTTTTTTCCGTTTTGGACTGATTCATAGAGACTTGTCATTTTCTTTTTGAGTTGACCTTTTACGGTCACAATGAAACCCTATTATCTGCATTTCGGTCTCCATTTTGTTTGGTTGTTTTCCATATTTAAGTCTCTTAATTAATTACGGCAAGTCATTCTGAATCGGAGGGAGTGAAATCTTTTCATTTGGTGTGTTTTAATTTAGATATGGGATGTGCTGAGCAATGAGGAAGTTGTGGCAGTAGTCTCCTCATCCCCTTCCCGAGCGTCAGCAGCACGTTTACTGGTTGATTCAGCAGCTCGTGAGTGGAAACTCAAATATCCAACATCAAAGATGGATGATTGTGCTGTGGTTTGTTTATTTTTAGATGGAAAAATGGACTCAGAATCCGATTATGAAGAACAAGGCTTTTCTTCAGCCACCATCCAAAGTAATCACTCAGGGGCCGCAATAGAATCAGATGATGGGCAAACTGTAGAGCCTTCTCTCCAACGGAACAATACCGTTAGATCATCTGAAGAAAACAACTCGTTTAGGAGGTTGCCGGCGGAGGTAGTAACTGTGGAAACTATACTTTCTGAAGACCAGAACTGGTCTGGTTTAGAAGGGGTAACGCGTGTCAATTCACTTGTTCAGCTCCCTAGATTCTCGGAGGAAAGGCCTAATTCCTGATCGAATTTATGGACATTTTACTGCCGTGAATGATGCAAATACATTGGTGGAAATGTTTACGATAATGTCCCAGAAAATGTATCAATTTTGTTGCTGCTCTCTTATGGAGTTTGAATCTTCGTATTTTCAATGAAAATCCTGTTTATAGTTCACCTTGTCAATTCATATTCAGAAAACCACCTATCTTTTGGCATTTTGTTCAGTTAGTTATTTTCCCCCTCCCCTGTTTCCTGTTGGTATTTAATGGCGCGAATGTGCAATGCATACATGATAATATGATATAGAGTTTTTTTTTTTCTTTAGTCTATTACTTACACAAATACTATTCTACAACTAGTTGTAATGCAACCGCCTTAAAGTTGTAGAGTTTTTGGCACAAAGTTGTTGAGTTATTTTACTAGTTATTGAACTATTTTACAAAGTTATTGAGTTTACGAATTATTTCTTCTAAGCTCGATAAATTTGTATCGTAGCTCGACAATTTTGTTAATAGAACTCGACAACTTTGTCACAAAACTCAACAACATTAATAAGGTTGTATATACAACAAGTTGTTTAATCTACTATTTGACTTACTTATATAGGGATGACAATGGGTTGGGTTTGGATAGGATCCCTATTGGATCCATATTCATATCCATATTATATATGTTAGATCAAAATCCGGCCCATATCCGCAGGGTCCAAATTTTTTAGATCCATATCCAGATCCATATCCGCAGGGTAGGATCTGGGTCCCAAATGGGTTCGTTCTTTTTCAATTTTTTATTTAATTTTTTATTTTTTAAATTTAATTTTACTATCAAAATTTCATAAAACGCATTAAATTGTTTACTAAAGATTATAGATATAAAATATGTCAACAATAAGCATGATAAAGTGATAAATTACCGCGCAAGTTATTATTAGGATAATGGAAAAATTATTTGTTGTTCTCAAACATTTAAATTATGTTGTAAATTCGTTATGACCTATGAAATAAGTAAATTGACAAGATAATTGAGTAAAAGATAAGAAAACATGACTTTTATAAACTAAGTTTTTCTTATATAATTAAAAATGAAATAAAAAAATAAAAAATATGGATCCATGTGTAGGATTTGGATCTTAACAATGGATCCAGATCCAGATCCGCGTAAAATTTTCGAGATCCATATGCGACCCATATCCATTGGATTCCTAAACATGAGATCCATATCCGCATCATTAGGGTTCGATCCGTGGATCTAAGCAAGGTCTTGAATCCATTACCATCCCTACTTATAGAGTTTATAGGTTTTAAATTGAATTATATAACTAAGAAAATTGAGTAATGTTATGAAATATGTATTTTAACTAAGTATTTTTTTTTTACCACAAAGCTAGGGTTTCATTTTTTAAAATTTCTAAGAATTTTTTAAAGAATTTGTTTTTTTAATTAATGTAAGAATAGTAGTTAATAGATTTGTTTTGTAAGCTATAAATATGCATCAAGTCATTTTCTAATGGTAACACTAATGAATGACTTGTTACTTATTTATACTAATTTTATTTTATCTTAATTCAAATATTAGGGTTTAAAGACGATGGAAAGATAATCTAATTTGTTTTCTTATTTAATTTGATACCTAAAGTGGAAGCAACATTTTCGTTATTCAAATTTCCAATTACATTTTCCAGTTCCTCTTCCAATTTCCCTTTTCATTACGTTGGAGGACGTTAGGATTTCTTTGGAAAAGGCTCTGTAAGGTTGCCTTCACTGATTTTGATTTCTCGATAAAACGCGTGTGTGGCATGTGGAGGATTAAAAATAAACCGTTCAGTTGTCGTCTCCTTCTCTTTGAGATTGTTTGGTTAAGGGATTGTCTGCACACCTTGTCTTTCTAAAGATTGGGTATCGACCCTTCTACCCATTTCTACCAGCTGATTTTCAAAAGTAAGAATCTACTTTTCATGTTGGAAAGTCGGGTGTTCAGATCGTTGATAGCTTCTTCTAGCTTGGAAAATATATTATTGGTTGCAATGGAAAACATGAGTGCTTCGCTTCGGATACTGTCATCTTTGAGGGCGTTGATTTGTCCGTCATCGAGAGGAGTAGGGAGATGAGGATGGTCCAAAAATGGTTCTTGATTGCGTTCAATATGGCTATCAAGAGGGTTGCTTTTGTCATTTGCCGAGGGAGGTAGTGATAATTTGTCATTTTCTATAATATCATGGATGACTCCTTTTAAAGGGAGACACATCTCAGTATCATGTTCGCGACCTTGCTAATATTGGCCGTATAGTTTTCCATCCCATCTTTATCCTCGCTTGTTTGGAGGATCGGAGGGTCCGGATTTGGACCAATTGGTTTGAGTTATCCTTTAGAGATTATCCTTTGCGAATCTATGGTATATGGCATGCCCAAATGAGGGAATGATCTATGTGGTCGTCCAGTTTTGTTTGGTGGAGTGGCTAAGAGATTAGCTTCAGTGATTTTAGTACCCTTCTAATTAGTGTTACTTTTGCCATTGGCCAATAGTTGATTTTCTAGAAGCTTAACCCTTTGCTCAATATCTGTCTGGGAAGAAGAGAAAAGATTCTCGGTTGGTATTTTGTCATCAACATTAAAGAGACGAGTGCTCAAATTTTCCACGGTAGCTAGGAGTCGCGGGACCAAATTGCTAATTTTGGCTGAAGTTATGGCGGGTGTAGATTGATCCACTTCTTGAGCTTCTTGTTGACGATCGATGGTATCCAACAGATTCCTATTTAAAATAACGATAGGCGTTACAACATGTCTTGACATAAGGTCGCACAAACAACGGCAAGGACGACACATATGTACAAAAAATAGTATTGTCGCAGTGACGAGGCGATGTGACTAGATTATGAGTTCATAAAAGATCTTAAATGACTTATTGTGTTTGTACTCATGGTGCGTGATTTTGAATTTAGACTAGAGCGTCGACTTTGATAGCGTGATGCCTAGACAAATGACTTCTGACGGGATTTGGAGGTTTGCTGATGGCGTGACGCCGATGTGCAAGACATGTACACGAACATGGCCTATGACCCGTGATATAGGAGAAAGACATGGTGGAAACCCAGCAGGGTTTTGACCCTATTAACGACTTTATGGATTTAGGACACGGGAAATGTGGGGTTTAGAACCATTAGCGTCTTGGTCCTACTTTAGGGGACGGACTCGATTTTGGCTAAAAGTGCAACATATCGGCGTGACGCCATTCAACACGACTTGACAGTTAGGCGACACGACCTAGAACCAAGGACCGAGAGGTAAGTATTAACTTCGGCAAAGATTCAACGTTATCTAAACAACTTTGACTCGAACTTGACCCGACTCAACTCGAGGCTGAATCGGAATGGTTGGCTGATACAGACACAAGATTACGATTTATGGAAAAGATGAAAATGGATATTTACAAAATGGAATATTTTATTTATAGAAATATCATAAATGAAAAATTTACAAAAATGAAATATTGCCACTTGAGAAAATGTTAGAAGTGGAAAATTTACATTTATAAAAAATAAATGGAATGTTATTATTTAATTTATAGGAATACCAGAAGTGGATAATTACGAAATAAGGAATATTACTATTTATCGAATGTTGTTATTTACGGAAATTTGTTATTTAAGGATGGTGGGTCGTGTCATTGAACGCCACTCAAACAAATATTTATACTCAACCTAGAACATGGTAAGTCGAAGTCGAGCCACAAGGACGTTGTATTCTAAGTTCTAAGTCTATATATCCTAACAATACAAATGTCAGAATATTTGGGTTTTGGTTTTTAAACTAAACTAATGAATTAAGACAACAATAACAAAGATGTAAACAATCAAGTAAAAGCACTAGGATGTCATGGGTTCATAAGGGTGATCAAAGGAGTTTACACATGTGAGTCAAAATTGGGTCAAGGTTGTAGTCAGACTATGAGTTGGGGCTCTCGATCTTACGGTCCTACCTAGGTCGAGTTGGGTTAGCTCTCGCGTACACTCGTTCTTCCCACCAACATAGTGCACGGTCTAACACACCTAAGGCTCTCGATCTTATAGGGGTATTGAACAAATAGAGAATCATACAAGTTTGTCAAACAAGCATTTCACCAAAAATCGTATGCGCACTAGTTAAACCACAACATTTAATCCATTTTGATAGATTCAACAAGCATAAATTCACCCTTTAATCATCCCCCTAATCCCCTATTAACTCTAACTAGATCACTACTCACTAATCATAACAAGAAGGATGCTAAAAACAATAAGCATATAATCTTAACTAGGCATGAGGATAAAGAAAAGTAACAAAGAACTTAAAAATGAACCAGAAATTAAAGGGAAATTGAGAACTAATACCAACTAATTGAACAATAAAATGAAGAAAATCTTGAATGTTGATGAAGACTTGTCACTAATTTTCAATACAATCCCAAAGAAATCTCAATACAAAACTAGATCTAAAAGTATTTGAAGAGTAATTAAGGAAAGATTCTTGGCGAAAGATTAAATCTAATATGATCTAGATAGAGGCTAATCCTCGGAGGCTACTAAGATATGAGATCCCTAATTGTATTACTAAAGGGGGGTATTTATACTAAAAAAGTAGGGTTAAGTCGGTTTAAGAAGAGATTAGATATTTTCATCAAGAAAACAACCTGTCTTGGGCGAGTTCATGATGTCTTTGTAACACCCCCATTTATCTAAGAGCCTTTAGCAAGACATTCCCAGATAATTAGGGCTGTTACCATCTCGGTTTCCCAAGACGGTGTATAACAAAGTAAAACAAACCAAAGTACTTTATAACAACGTAAATGATTAATGGCTTTGTTACATAGTTCAATCTGAATAATTGAATAAATAGCTTAAAAGATACAATTTACTCGCAGCGGAAATAATAAATAAAGTATGTCTAAAACAAGAAACTAAGTGATCTAAGACATCTAGGCTAATCCATGCTCATGCTTGCATCCCAAGCTCCTAAGGCTGTTATCTCAATACTTGCTATTTAATCTGCTCCCCAATTAACCGGAAATATTAATTGGATCAAAACAGGATGCCATCAATTAAAGCAGGCATCAGTTTTATTTTGACATAGACATACACGTCAACTAATGGTCGAGTAGGATAAATTAACAACAATAATCAATAATATAATGAATGAATGCAAAGCAATGCAAATGAGCTCATAAACCCGAAACTCCTGTTTATCCTCTCAATCCCTGACCCGGGGTATACAATGCAATCATCCTAGCACAAGGCTGAGGTATTCACCATCCCAGAGCGAATCTGAGGTATTAATCATCCCAACCGAAGTTGAGGTATTCAATGCAAATTCCACGCCAATTATAAAATATGATATGGCAACAACTCATATCCAAATCAACATAAATTCCAAGAATCAACCAATGCCAACATCTCATACATGTCACAATTACTCACAACCATAAATAGATAATCAAACAATGCAAGTAAGTTGATTAGTTATCGTACCTTTTTAGCAAATTCCAAACAATAAGCAAGCAGTCAAATGAATAATACTCTTCCACAAAACCATCACCTAAATAATATAAGTACAAATAATAATAATTCAATCCAATTACGTAAATTATACGAAATAATTAATTAAAAAACGACTTAAAAATTAAACAACCAAAACCCTATCTCACGGTTTGAAACCGTGAGTTACAACCACCAACAACGCACGCGACAGCCGACCCTAGCCACCAGAACAACTGCTAAGTAGCCACCCATACAACCCCCTCCACAACCCTCATCACCACCATAAGTATCGACCGAAAAGACCACGTCCTAAGTCGACTCTAACAATCGTAGCCTCAACACAATTAACACGACTAAACCGTGTGTAGCAACTCCAATAACAACCCTAAACACCCTATTACTCGGGCAACCACCGCTGACCCAAACCACCTGGTCCACCACCACGCTTAATCCTAACCACCACCACGGTCAGTCACAAACCAACCCAGAAAAATGACTCTAACAATCACAACTACACATACAACCACACCTAACTCCGGTCACAAAGACAACCCAAACAACCACCACATGACACCAACAACAACCAAACAATCACCACAAAACAACCCATAACAGGCACCACAAGACACGGCCCAAACCCGACTCAATTGGATCACGAATCCAACCAAAACCGGAAGCCCCAGTCCCCACATTCAAACTGCAAAAACCCGACAGCATAACCCATAATTTTCCAAATACACAGTGGTCAAACAACCCACACACCCGTCGGTCAGAGGTCTTGTCACTGTGGTCAAAGTTAGGGTGTCACGGTGGTCAAAGGCTGAGCCTTATGCAGTCAATGGTGCAACATATATATTAAATATATTAACAATGAATGATTATTATGAGACGATTATCGAATTTACCTTTGACTTGAGACGGAATTAATGCGAGTTAGAGATCTATTTCTCCCTTAATTTCT
>JAOWBH010017046.1:4817-16137 GCA_028566215.1 Silene coronaria
ACGTATGAGTGAGCCTAAAATCCGAATCATTATCATCTTCAAGTTTTTCCTATTCATATTGATCAAACACATCAGAATCGTCAAAGATAACATGAATACTCTATTCTACGCATAATGTCCATTTGTTATATATTGTATAGGCCTTGCTATAATTAGAATAACCTAGGAAGCAACTTCATCACTTCAATGATCAAATTTACCTAATCTATTTTTGCTATTATTATGTATGAAGCATTTACTGCCAAAACATTTTAGGTGTGCAATATTTGTTTTTCTCACTCGAAGTGGATCGTAAGGGGTTTTCTTTATGATTGGTCTAATTATTTCACGGTTATGAATATAGCAAGCGATATTTACAACTTTTGCCCAAAAATTTCTAGGTACACCACTGCAAAATAACATAGTGCGAGACATATCTTCTAGTGTTCCATTCATTACGTTCGACAACTTCATTCTATTGCAGAGTTCGTGGAGCGGAGAAGTTATGATCTACTCCACGCTCTCTACTAAACTGAATGAAAGCTTGATTGACAAACTCGGAATCGTGATCTGTTCTTATAGATACAAGATTGTGACAATATTTGTTTTTGGCCAATTTTATCAAACATTCAAATACGACAAAATTTTGATCTTTAGAAGTTAAAAATATAGGCCAATTAAATCTTGAATAATCATCTACTAAACGAATATGTAGTTTTTGTGGTAAAACAACTCTACTAATTACCTTCATGGGACCACATAAGTCTATATGAACAAGTTGTAAAGGTTTAGAAGTACTTACTTGTTGGTTTTAGGTACCCACACAAAGTTGAGTTCTCGTTTGTTAATAGTCGGAAGTAAATCCTTGTGTATCCACATTTGCTTAATCACATATCTCTTGTTGGATAAAGAAGAATTAGTTCTCTGATTGTAGTTTACACCATTCTTCCTTCAATTAGGGTTATTGTAATTCTTCGTTGGTGGTTTACCATGTTGTTTATCATGATGATCTTTCTATTTATTAGATTTGACATGTCGTGCATATTTCTCATTCTTATTCATATATGCTTTACATTTATCACATGAGTAAAAATACACTTGTTTTACCACAGAAATTATAAATGGTATATTTAGGCAAACCAACATATTCCCTTTTTCGAAAATCGCGATCAGAGGGTTTATTATTCTTCTTCACATATTCTTGTTGACACTTTGTCTGATAACCTAGTCCTTCCTTAAGATGTCTATCATATTGTTCCATTAGAAAATTCAGAACAGTATCACTGGCATTCCAAATCGGACTTACATTAAAAGCTTTTTTAAAATTTACGTTAAGATCTTCCTTCTCTTTAGTCAACTTTTCACAATTAGTGCATGCATCAACAGTTTTAGTAAACCCATCTTTAGCTTTATCTGCCTTAGATTGAAGTTCAATAATCTTACTGGCTAAAGAATTTTTTATAACCGTATAATCATATTTTCGAGTTATAAGTTCATTTGTCAAGTTAGAGACTTGTTCATTTAATAACTTAATTTTACTTTCTAAATATGAGGTTACGATATCCTTTGCTGAGGTTACGATATCCTTGGCTAAAGGTAAGGTATTCTTGGCCGAAGTTACATTTCTCTCGAATTGTAAACTAGGTTTAAGGATTTTATTACTTCTTGCTAAGTTTGACGTTGGTTCAATGGTCGAGTCAAAATATGGTTTTGAAACAACTTGTGAACCTTCATTCTTTTTTTGCAAGAAGCTTTTTAACCTTTTCCTTAAGAAAAAGTTTTCTTCATCAGCGATATAATTAATTTGAACATGTAAATCTTTTAGGTTATTGCTTAGATCGACATAAGTCTCATAAACTTCTTCGAAATGATTCGAGATCTTATCTTTTCGCAACTTACGAAATTTATCTTTTATTTGAGAAAAGGTTACCCCGCATTCGTAATCAGAATCTAATTCTAATTGTCTTGGATGTGCCATTAGATACATGTCCTTTGTCTTATGAGATCTAGAACTTGACGGTTCATCATCGCATGGGCTGAGGAAAAGATTTGCTTCTTGCTCTTCTTCTGGTTCTTCTTCTTCATCGTCCTTTCCCAGATCTCCCCATCTACAAGACGCAAGCGTAGCTTGCTTGTAATCATTCTTCATCTTTTCGCATTTGTCTTTATTCTTAATCTTTTTTCAGGTATGACAATCTTTATCATGTGACTCGATTCCGTACATTTGAAACATCCTTCGTTTGAGAATTTCGGTTTTGATGTGTTTGGCTTTTTATTGTTAAAAGATTTTTCTTGCTTAATTTGAATTCTTTCAAAATCTTCTAACAAACAATCCCATCTTCTCATCAACCTCGTCATCATCACTCGATACAGCTGGGAGGACAATACCTTTATTTTTTTTCTGTTTCATTATGATGTTTATTGAGTTGTAGCTCAAGTGCTATGAATGAACCAAGTAAGCTTTCATATGAAAGTGAAGAAAGGTCTTTTGCCTTCTCTATTGCAGTTACTTTAGGCTGCCCTTTCTCAGTTAAGCTTCTTAAAATTTATTAAACAAGACCTTTAGTTTCAAAAGATTTTTCTAGATTTCATCACTCATTAATTATACATAAAAATCTTGCAGATATGTCATTGATATTCTTATCTCTTTCCATATATAACATCTCGTACTATTGAGTTAACAAATCTATTCGATACTTCTTAACCTGGGATTTTCCTTCATATGCAAGTTCCAGATTATCCCATAATTATTTTGCACTTGTGCATGATGAAAAATGATAAAACTCTTCTTTATTAATTTATTTTTACAATAATGACATTACACGGGAATTCTTTTGAACTTTAACGTAATCGTTTTGACGTGGTTCTAATTTACGTGTTTTATACCCCCTATCTAGCCTTATTTTGCATGCATTTAGTCTCATTTATAGTCGGTTTTATGGCCAAAATCTTCCAATTTGCATTTCTACCTTAGTTTATGTGATTTGTAGGAAAAGAGCCAAATGAGGCAGAATTCCTGTCTTTTATGCTCATTTTGGTGGCCAATTAACGACTTGTACAAATGGACGTAAAGAGAAGAACAAGACCGAAAGCCGTAGTCAATAAATAGGGACAAAGAAGAAGATAAGAAAGAATGCATAGGCTGGACAAGGTCTCGTTCGAGATGACCTTGTCCCGATCGAGCTGAAGCAGCGAAAGGCCAGCATCTAGCTCGAGTTGGCCACCAGCTCGCTCGAGATAGATACATCTCGCCCGAGATGAACTTCACCTCGCTCGAGATTGCCTCCAGATCCGGCGCCTACTAATCTTCTCCTTAAACCTAGTTTTAACCTAATTGTACTAGTATAAATACCCCTCTTTGTAATAAATTTGGGGATCCATCTCCATTTTGTCTTAGATTATGCCTCCATTATAACACCCCAGATTTAGCAATAAAAATAAACTAGATAAATATTTCATTTTATATTAATAAGGTGCCAAGGTGGCGGAAACACCACGACAGTAAATCCGAATGTTACCAAAACAGATAGTAATAATTAACAACGCATACAACTACTCTCGGGAATGAAAACCCGTCCAAAATAAAATAACAAGGTTCGATTATTAAACATCATAATTATTATTCATTATCTCTCTCTATCTCTCTCAAACTCCATCCATGACCAAGTAGCACATCAACCTGAAAAAAAATATCAACAACCACCAGTGGGGAGTAACTAGAAGTCCTTCCAGCCATGACTTAAGAAAACTAGGTAATAGTTATGAGCAGATAATAAGAGACAACATATAATCCATTTAAAATATGACAACATATGAATTTCATAGTAAGTAAATATTAAAATTAAAGATATATCCATAAACTAAGAGCATAATAACAAGCCGAAAAGTGACAGCATATGTACAAACTTCATGAGATTTACATGGAAGAAAGGGATTATGAGATATATTGTAAGGATGAAGTCATCAAAACTAAAATATACACTTTTACCTGAATGACATATAAATGAATAATAATATAAAAGCAAGTAATATAAACCTCCAAAACACGGACCATAAATACATAGAATAACACGAGGATAAGAACGAGCACGGTCTAGGGCCAATAACCTGAAACCCTAAACCTTGATGCCAATAACCTGACACCAAAATAACCCTACGGCGAGACACATAACCGTGAACCCATGTCTAAGACTGGTATTTCTCATCGTAAGTAGACCAATAACCTGAAATCTACTTGATATCTTGTACTCTATCTAGACCATATATAAAATGAAACAAGGCCTATCGGGTAACAAATAGGCACCATGAATAACCTCATGTTAACATCCTAAAATGCTCATAACCAACCGATAAATAAATATCAAATCAAACTAAATGAATGGTCATCAAATGCTAGAGAATAGTTTAACTTATATAATATAAAACAACAGTCACACATGTCAATAATTAACTAAAGACAATATCACAAGAGGCATATATGACATTTTGCATTGTAGAAGTAACAATAAATTCTTAACACAAATATTTAACGAAATGTTCACTATATAAAACTTATTATGGATAATATATTTTCAAGACATGATACCTTCAAATATATTACTACATATTTCTTTAACAACTATTTATTAAATACATTAATTAAACATAAAGGTTTTATTATATTCAAAACAATTAAATAAAACTTATATTCTGCCCATGAAACATTATTGGACACTTTGGTTAGCTAATAATTCAATAAAAACAGTATGTAATAAATTATTTGACCGTATTTCATATTTTTAACTTAAAATAGCGTTTAATAGACGATTTCATGCCTAAATATAGAAATAAATAAGAAGAATATGTCATGACCATTAATAATTTATTTTTCATGTTATCGGACAGAATAAGCATAAAAATAAGTTGAAAATATTTTATTTGTATTTATTATTTATTATAACACAATTAAACTTTATTAATCGACTATTTAGTGTAAAAATGAAAAAGTCATTTTAAAATTAATAAAACCAACATGAAAAACTTTAATACACTAAAATAAGTCATCCTATAATGAAACATTAAATTACCATATTTATTTGTGATTATTGCATAAAAACATGAATATATATTAAATATGAACAAATAATAAAAATAAAATAATTGATTTAAAAAATTATATACATTATAATATGCTAGAATAATATAAATTATTAAATTTTTTGAAATAATATTTATATTTTATATATTTATTAAACGATTATTACATAAAACATGATTAAATGTTAAATAACAACAAATAAACATATAATAATTATATAAATAAAATAATCACATGCAACCTCATAAATAATAATAACAAATCAAAATCAAAATATAATTTTATCATCTATATATTTTATGTATTGATTAGATTATTAAATCACATAAAAAAATGATTAAATCGTATGAAACATTAAATAAGTATATATTCATCAATAAATATGAAAATGCCTATTTATAATATAAGTCATGAATATCGTATATTTTCATGATTTTAACCATCATATATATTATCAATCTTATTATAAAGTCAAAAAAAGCAATTGAAAATAAAAAATCATAGAAAGGAGAAAACCTAGTTACCTTGATAGAGATTATTACTAGTAAATAGGTAGGATAGTGTAATAAGATCAATCCAAATAATTTCCTTCACCCAAGTTCACTTGTTCACCTTCTTGAATAAGCATAAAAATTAAAACAAATAATTAAATACTAATCTAAATAAACTAGTAATAGAATGAGAAGTAAATATCACCTACACTTACAAATGACATAAGATGAAAAAAGATGAATGTTGGAGATGGATGATGAAAGTCACGGCAATGAGGAGTAGAAATGAGGTTTTTTTTGTGTGTGTTTGTAAGATATCTCACTTATAGAGAGTGAATAAAATAAGGGAAGTAGTATGCTAGAAGTTAGTATAATGATTAAGGGCTAGAATTTAGGCTAATAATTAATAGGTAGGCATTGGCTTCCAAGGAACAAGTTTTCATGTGCCTAGATGATGAGCAAAAAGAAAAATCAAGGTAGAAAGAGTAATAACGAGTGTGGGTTTGTTCGCGGATTTCTGCGATAGCCTTTCGTATTTTGGGCATAGTTTTTTCTATAAAACTCGGATTGAGGTGAATTTGGTGGCATTGGAAAGTTAAGAGAAAGGACTACAACTTTCATCTTATGACCAAGAGCTAAATATGTCTTAGAATAACTCAAAATTAACATCAATGACGAAGTAGTTATTGGCTAGTCAAAGGAGTGTAAGTTTAAGGTGGGTATTTGAATATCATTGCCGGAAAATAATAGATATTAATTGGCTAGGATTTATTGAGGATAGATCATATTATTTAAATGAAGAGTCTAAATATATAGGAAGACGTGGAAATTACGGAGTGGTACACACATAGTGTAGTTACCTTAGATCTCATCTTAGATTAGTTTTAATCCTTCAACAAATTACATTAATCATTCAATAATTAATCTTTCAATACTTGTTGATTAGATTAGTCTTGAATCTCTTGGGTTTATGCTTGAAGATTAGTGAAAAGTCTTCACCTTTATTCAAGGATTCTTCTTTATTCATGTTCATTTTCTTTATTTATCTATTAGTGGATATATTTCTCAATCTCTCTCTTGTTTATTGTTCATCTTTCATTTTAGTTCATCATTTACTTCCCTCATCATCATGTTTAGTTTAAATTACCTTGTTGTTATTATTGTTGTTATGTTTCTCATGCTGATGAGTGAGTAGTCTTCTAGTTAGGGTAAGTGGGAGATTAGGGGAATGATTGGAGGGTAGATTCTTGCTTAGTGATTCTAATAAATTGATTAAATGTTGTGGTTTCAACTAGTGCACATAAGATGTTTGATGAAATGCTTGTTTGGCCAACTTGTATGATTCTCTATCTGTTCAACACTCCTATAAGTTCGAGAGCCTTAGGTGTGTTAGATCATGTGCTATGTTCGTGGTAGAATGGGTGTACGCGAGAGCTAACCCAACTCGACCTAGGTAGGACCGTAAGATCAAGAGCCTCGACCCATAGTCCGACTACAACTTTAACCCAATTTAGACTCACTTGTTTAGATTCTTTCGATCACCTCTATGAACCCATGATACCTTAATTACTTTCCTTTGATTTTTTACATTCTTATTTTTGTTGTTTATTGCATTACTTAACTTAGTTTTCAAACCCAAACTTAATTTGTGATAACCCAAGCGCGACTAGATTTGGATTGAACATTTTAGATGCAAACGTCCCATTGATCGACCTTAACTTACTTACTATGCTAGTTTGTTGAGTTTATAAATGTGTTTGGTGAGTTAACAACGCACCATCGGGATACTAGTAAGATGTAGTGAAGTGGTGCTCGGCCAAGTATGGCAGGGAACTCAGCCGAGTAAGTGTACTCGATCGTGTGTCCGTTGACACTCGAACGAGTGGATGCTTTACATAATTGGGGTGAATTCTAGATTTTAGGCATTCGGCCGAGTAAAGAGGATACTCGACCGAGTGTCCTGTGCTTGAGCAATTGGCTTGTGCTTGACCAAATGGAGCCCTTCACTCGACCGAGTATTCTTTGAGGACAGCCCAATATGCTTTTTCCTTGTTGTAATATCCCCAATTATTCGGCCAATATAGTTGAAGGGTTACCATCTTGGTTGCCCGAGGTAGTGTTTCAAAACTCCAACTTAAAGAACATTTTATAAATAACATGAGTTTAGCAATTACAACATCATGACTAAATAAAACAAAACTCATCTAATTACAACCTCTATCTCATGTCTACATAAATATACTCGACTCCGTAGTGCGGCCCCGAGTCCCGATCGTGTCATAAACAACCTGTAAAATAATCTGCTTTCCATATGATCAGAAATATCATATAGATCAAGGCAGGCCACCCCGGAAATTGGTGACAACACACAATCCATAAGCGTAAGTTTCAATAATACAAATAAACGTGATAAATGATAAGTATAATTATGATATGCAACATGATTATAACATGCAACTATGAATGCATCACAATGATCAACCGGAGTCTCCAACGCCTCTAATACTGATGCTACGGACATGCCCACGACACCCACAACCCGGTGACGGCACCGCAGCACCGCTCACCCACACTACATGAACCGTAGTCCAAAACAAGTACCGGTACACACCCACGTAGTGGGCCCGGGCGCTAATCGGACCCCTGCCCGACATTATGGCGCACCGTAAGTCTCTCTATACTTAAGCCATTAATGTGCACATCCCTATTGGGGTGGGAAGCCTCATTAGGCGATTCAAGCATAAGACGGTCTCCCAACCTTTTTACGTCTCCTCAACAACCATATAACATAATCACCATCACCATCCACCTCCACATCCGTCACAAACACAATATCACAATATGCAATGTAATGCGACAACATATAATCCGACTCATAATCATGTTTCCCATATTATAACACATTTCCACCACAATATGATGTCAAATATCAATTACTCAATAACATGTTACAATCCGATTATGCCAATATCATGAGACTAAACAACCCTCCCCATAAACATTTTATAATTCAACCCAACCTCATAGACATCCCCCTTTAATTATGCGCAAGGGCAGATCTACGGGGCACGTGCCCCACCTGAAAAAAAATTTTTAAAAAAAAATGACGTTTCCTTTCCTCAGAGGGTTTTCGACTTTTCTTCTTTTCTGTTAACAAAAAAGCATCAAAGTTGTGTCATTCCATCAACGCTCAGGCTCATCGCTCACGGTAGCACAACCCTTGACAAATCGATAATCACCGCCTCCACCGGCCGTCCGGCCACCGTCTGACCGCCGCCCATCAACCTCGACTTCACTGATGTAAGTATTTAAGAAAATTCCCAATTCCCCATTCTCCAATTTCGGAATTAGGGTTAGTTAATTGAAATCTTATTAATCATTGAGATTTGAGTACCCTTTTTTTAAATTAATAGGGTTTTAGCAAAATATGGAATTTGGGTTAGTTAGTTGAAATCTTGTTAATCATTGATAGTTTGATGCACTTTTTAATTCAGTTGGTGAGAAGAAATGGGAAATTGGTTTGAATTTGAAGGAGACAAGGTCACAAGGAGTACGTATTAGTTCAAATTTATTTTGTACTTGGGAATTGGTATTGTCTAAGAAGATTTTGTTAAAGTAGGAATTGGGAAAGGTAATGAGTAAGGTTAAAGTGATAAGTTGCTAAAACGAAGAATCTTCACAAGGACCACAAGTCCACTGTCCACAACTCTCAATTGTTGAACTACTTTTGTGTCAAGGCAATAAGGTTAATTGGTTAATTGGTTCTTGTGCTTTTCTTGTATTATAATGCAATGGAGTTGCTTACTATTTTTATATTAATAATTGTGTTATGGGTTATGTTTGGTTTTGTTTTTGTTTGTAGTTACTTTAAGATTTCAAGATGAAGAACAAAGTATACTAGATTATTGGAGTAAAGGAAGAAAGTCACATGAACCTACTTTGTCATCTTCGTCATTGTCACAAATTGATGAACAAGTGTTGAACATCCTTCTCAAACTCAAGAACTTAACAAAAATGAGCAATATGATACGTAGCCATCTCCCACACCAATTCAAGAAGTCGACCCAAATGAACTTGACATTGATCTTTACCACATGATCCGGGGAAACGGAAGCCAATTTTGTCTTATCCGGTTAATGATCGAGATGGTATAAGAAGGGGATATATCGAGAAGAAGCCTTGTAGACCAAAACCAAAGCCGGATTTCCCTCAAACACTTGAAGGTAAAAAGTTACGCCGCTTTAAAGTTCATTGGTATGATAAATATGATTGGCTTGAATATAGTGAAGAGAAAGATGCGGCCATGCATGATCCATTTGTAGAGGGAGGGTATAAAAAATGGAAAAAAGTATTAGATACTTTTGAGAAACATGTTGGTGGAGTTGGTAGTGTAACACCCCCATTGACTGGGAGGCCACAAATAAGGCTATCCCGAACTATGAGAGTGTCACAAGCTCGGTTTACCGAGTACGTAGTGCAAGCCATTCAAATCCGAAGTGTTTAACATAACTTATGAAATAGAATCATACATTACTACAACATCAAATACTACATACTACAATCCAAGTCTCATTGTCTAGTCATAACCATAAGTCTCCATACTACAACTAGCTAACAAAATAGTGGTGACAACTCGTGAAGACCGCTCCCTGAACTTCGAGCCCGCATGCTAAGTATGAATGCATGGATACCTGTCAAACCACTGCTCCCCACATGATCAAAAATTACCATGTGGATCAAGACAGTTTTCCAAAAACCGTTAGTCTTGTTAATTAAATGAATATTAAACAAGTAAAATGCTATGAATGCAACAATGAAAACAAGAAAGCATACCATACCATCTCCTCACCTCCAACCACACCGGTGACGGCATTGCAACGCCGTCACTGACAACCCGGACCGCAGTCCGAAACAAGTACCGGGACGCACCCAAGTAGGGGCCCGAGCGCTAACTGGAACCCTGTCCGACGTTACGGCTCACCGTAAGTCTCTCCGTCCTCAAGCCATAAATGTGCACATTTCCCTTAGGGTGGGAAGCCCTAAGGAACGACTCAAGCGTGAGACGGTCTCCCAACCATCTCACGTCTCCTCTATACCACCATAACCATCATACTCCATACAAACACTATCAACAACCATGATATGCAATACCCTAAGGTGTGCCAAACACACATTGGTACCAACATCATAAGTCATACATAACATGCATCAATCATCAATAAAATTTCATTAATATTATTCTTTCATGTAACATAATCAAATTCAACATGTACATTGGTTCTTCCTTGTACTCATATTTTTAGATTAACACTTGTACCCAATGTTTGCTGTCCTTTTTGTCATTAACCTTATGAATGTGAGCTAAGATGCCATTAATTATTATATGAAATACTTTTCACTCATAATAATGCATCCAAAACATGAACATGTAATTAACTACATAAACAATTAACAAGACTAAGTTGGAAGCCCTACCTCAAGCAATCCTTCAAGCAACAAGCCTAGCTAGAAGTGCTCCTCAACAAAGCCTCCCCATATACATATATGGGAGATAAAATAGTTTACTACCATTTTCTATTAGCATATCTACTTTACATAATTTATCTAATTAATGTTTTACAACTCATAATTAAATTAAAACTCTCTCAAGGATTAGATCTACTAGTATCTCGGGGTTTAGGGAAATAAAAAAAGAGTTTAGGTGTAATACTTACCAAGCTTGAACTCAACAATAATGGTGTCTTCACAAAAGCTCAAAGGAAGGAGATGAAGT
>JAOWBH010017157.1:0-16136 GCA_028566215.1 Silene coronaria
TATCAAATCTCCGGGTCCAGATGGATATACTAGCAAATTCTACAAAGATGCTTGGAATGAGATTGGGAAAGATGTCACCATTGCGGTACAAAATTTCTTCCGGAATAGAAGGCTTCTTAAACAAATAAACTCCACTAATCTCACTTTAATTCCAAAGTGTGAGAGGCCTCAAAATGTGATGCAATTCAGACCCATAGCATGTTGCAATGTAATTTACAAAGCTATATCTAAGATCATATGCTCGAGACTTGGAAATGTGCTACCGGATATTGTTGAGCAGAATCAGGGAGCATTCATCAAAGGGAGAAGTATACTTGAAAATTTGCTAATCTGTCAGGATTTGATTAGGCTCTACAATAGGCCTGCGGTTTCAGCTAGATGTATGTTTAAGATTGACCTCCAAAAGGCGTATGACACAGTGGAGTGGGAGTTTGTAGATCAGCTACTAGGTGCTCTTAAATTCCCTAATCAAATTAGAGAGATGGTTATGCAATGTATTACCTCAGCTACGTTCACACTATCCCTTAATGGAGAAAATTTTGGTTTTTTTAATGGAAAGAGGGGATTGAGACAAGGGGATCCTTTATCTCCGCTTCTCTTTACATTATGTATGGACTACCTTACTAGGACCTTGAGATATGCAGCTAGGAAAGGGGAGTTCAAATTCCATCCTCTTTGCAAGGAGTTACAACTTACTAATCTTATGTTTGCCGATGATGTTCTTATGTTCTGCAAGGGTGATGCCTCATCTATGCTGCTTATTCTAAAAGCTTTTAATACTTTTTCCAAGACCACGGGGCTTAAGGTGAGTGCTTCAAAATCCAACGTTTACTTCAATGGTGTGACTGATAGCCTAAAAAGAGAAATCGTGAGTGTCTCTGGATATAAGGAAGGTACTCTTCCTTTCAAATACCTAGGTATGCCAATTCAAACTACTAGGCTAAGGAGAAAGGATTGTGATATTCTTATTGACAAGATTTGTGGGCGAATTCATGGAATGGGCACAAGGAAACTATCTTATGCTGGGAGACTTGTGCTTATAAAGGCTGTTCTAACTACACTGCATTCATATTGGGCCTCTATTTTTATTCTCCCAAAAGGGGTAATCAAAACCATAGAAACAATATGTAGAAACTTTCTATGGGAAGGCAGTACAGAGTACAAAAAGGCACCCCTTGTTGCCTGGTCAACTGTCTGCAAACCCAAAGAGGAAGAGAGTTTAGGCATAAAGGATCAAATATTATGGAACAAAGCACTAATTGGCAAACTAGTGAACTGGATTGCAGAGGGAAAAGATAGCCTATGGGTTAAATGGGTACATCAAATCTATATTAAAAATAAAGATTGGATGGACTACGCTCCCAACAATGAATCTAGCTGGCTTGGAGGAAAATCTGTCAAACAAAGGAGGAACTAGCTTCAGGCTATTTTAATGGTAAATGGACTATCCAATCAACAGGATATTCTGTTTCGGGGTGTTATTCGTGGATGCGAGTTCAACATCCAAAAGTCAGTTGGGCAAGAATGGTTTGGAATAACTGGATAATACCAAAACATTCCATACTCGCCTGGTTACTTTTTAATGAATCCCTAAACACGAGGTTTCGGCTACAAAAAATAGGGGTATGTGATGAAGCAAGTTGTTGTCTATGTGCTCAAGAGGAAGAGACATTAGAACACCTGTTCTCAGAGTGTGCGTACAGTAAACAAATTATTGAAGATTTAAATACTGAGCTTGGATTGAACATACCTCATACAAATAGCATGAAATGGTGTGTGAGGAGGAGGGGCTCAAAGCTACAAAGGGGGATCCACGGTATGGTGGTTGCTGCAGGGATTTACCACATTTGGTATCAGCGCAATAGAGCTCGAGTGGAGGGAATGGTGGACAGACCACACCGAATGGTAAAGAAGATCATTGAAGAAATCAAATACAGAATTAGAAACCGTATCAAGGAACCGGTGGGGAAAAACGATCAGATCTGGTTAAATAAGAGAACCTTGCTAGTTTGGAATGGAGCTTGAGTACTGAACTGCTGAAGATGGAAGAAGATGAGTTGCCTTTTGATTTTGTTGTATTGTGATTTCAAGGTCGGGTTTTGGGGATAAGGTCTATCCGATTTTTTGTTGTCGGACGTAGGCTTTTACCCGAGTTTTTGTAAATGATCTCTTTTTTGCCTATTAATATAAACTTACATTATACCAAAAAAAAAAAGAATAATGAAGATAATTATGTTTATAAAAATATGATAAAGTAAAGTAAGAAAATTGATTAATGAAGAAAATTAATTTTTTTTTGGAAAAAACGCGACTTTTTTCTATCAAAAAGATGTTTTTTTCCCAAACGTATGTAAATCATGTAATATATTGTATATTAAGTAATAATAAACATACTATTTGAAGAGAAAAAAAATTAAGAGGATTCAAAGGGTTAATAATGTCAACAAAGTTCACTTGATATTCTGGCTGCTCATCTTAAGAACTCCATGGTTAAGCGTGCTCAAGCGAGAGCAATCTAAGGATGGGTGACCTCCTGGGAAGCCTCTCGGATGCTCACAACCTGTGAAATCAAATAACAATCGAATGAAAGGTCGAGTCACTTAACCAAGTAATTACGAAGCTTGCCATGATTGCATATGTAATAAATTTTCCTTACGAAATAATATAATATTTTTTCATTCAATTTATTTATTAATTATATATCTTGTTTGCCACGGGAATATTTTTCTGCCACGGGAATTATTAGCCATGAGCGATCCGTGGCTAAAAATACAATTCTAGCCACGTTCTTGTTTTCTCAGTGGCTAAATCTTAGCCACGACCACTTGCGCCATGAAAGGTATTCCCGTGGCGAAGTGCCTAAGCCACGGGAATTTGTCACTTACGCAACGAATTTGGTCGTGGCCCAAGTGCTCATTTGTAGTAGTGTTTAGCCATTAACCCGAAAGCGACCTAGCCTAAAATGACCCATACTCGGAAGTGACCTGACCATAAATGACCCGATAAAAGTTGATCCGAAAGTGACCCAAAACCCGAAATCTCGACCCGTCTCGATCAGAAATGTATGATACACCCGAAATGACCCAATCTAAACTGTCCGGCCCGAATCACCCATTTGTCACTTCTAGGGTTTATCCACTATTTTCGTTTTAAAGGGACTCTATTTCGTTAAATTGTTTGGTAGGTGACGGTCACCCTTATATGGTTAGTTATGTAAAATAACAATCAATTTTGCAACAACATTGGTGGAAATTAAAACGCTTCTCGGAAAGTATTTTTGTTTTCCCTAAAAGTTACTATCAATTGTTTCCACTAGCTTCTTTTTTAGACAAAGGTGTACTATTTTTATAGACTGCATAATATGAGTACATACAAACCTATTACAAAACAAATCGAGGGCCAATACGGACCCCAGAGCTAGTAGAAACACAACTAACGCAACTAATATTACAAACTGAATTAACAAGAATACAAAGATGACGTTTTTTAAACGGGGGATGATGGTCAAATTGGATCGAGCCTTCCTCCTTTCTCTTAGAACCTGCAACCATATTCAAAGCTCTTGTTCCTGTAAACCTGCAAAAGATGGAAGAATTGCTAACCATCGACATAGACTTATTCTTTACCTTAGCTTGAACATTACTTGAACAATGGCCAGAAGACTCCCCTACAACTCGGCTACATGCTCTGATCGAATGCGTCTTCAAAGATGAGAAAACAAACTGACTTTGACTTGGCAAGGGGTTAGGACCTACCTTGTCATGTTGGCCCAAAAAAGCACTTCCAGTCAATGAGACTTTGAAAACCTAGCTCCCTAAAGTGATCAGGAATCTTATCATGTGACAAACGAGGTCTCTTAACCTCATGAGAATCAACATCTTCTTCATCAAAATTAACCAAATTATTAGGTGGACCAATGTCCACAGTAGTAAAATGATTCATAGGTGAAGGAGAGAAAGAGGGAACTACTGCTTCCCGTGTAGGATCTTCAAAGGAATTTCCCGCCAAAGTAGAAAATTGTGTGAAGAGGGGACGGACCTTCATGTAAGCTCGCGATTTGGGATGGAAAAACTGCAAATTCCTCCCATGTTTCAAGTTTGCGTAATCTTTGGAAGACAGATACAATTTTTTATGGGCTTGCTTTTTGTTGGAAAAGCTGTATTTGGAAGTTTCCGGGGTAAAGGAAAGAGAGGGTTTACTATCATACTGAACTGGCAAGGGAGAGTAAGACACAGCATGTCTAAACTCCCGCAAATAACAAATTGCTCATAGCAAGTTGCATTATCCAACAACTCCAAACTACTACTACTACTACTACTACTACAGGAGGCTTCAGTCACAACATCGGGAATTACAAACTTGTTGTCCTTCTCAACAATTAGAAGAGATTTCTTACCTTTCATGTCCCTACCTAAGGGATCAAAATGATGAGCAACACGTTGTCCATTGGGATTCAAAAGTAAGCATTCGAAAACAGAACTCAACTCACGAGCAACATCCTTATTATCCGGGTCAAGATTCAAAGCATGTTCAAAATCATCTAAAGCCTCCGCAAGGAAATTCAATTTCTTTAAGGTACCACGACGGTATAAGGCTTTCACATTACACAGGTCAACGTTTAGGACAAGATTGCACAAACAACGGGCCTCAATAAAATGAGACAATTTTAACTCACAAGCAGCCAAGTTAAGCACAAGGGATATGACAAGGGAAGAGGCCTCGCTCAGGCTGATTATGAGAGGGCGGAAAGGTAAGAACACAGAGCAAATTAAGAGCAAACTTGTAAAGACTAATAGAGAGGGAGAAATTACCATCTTTGAAAAGAGAATTACCACGATCCTTTATCATATGAATAGAGTAAAAAGAAGACTCTCCCATACTCATAATCCACTTAACTAAATCTTCATCATCCAAACCATTATCATCCAAGATTAACAATTCACCAAGATTAACAATTCACCAAGATTAATATGAAGAGACATATAATCCATTGAGAAAGAGATAAACCGAACCAGAGACGGAATAGAAAGCAACTATAACCAGTCTCGACAGAAAGCAAGTCACCTACGACGGAAGATGTGACTTATTGATTAGATGAAGAGAAAGAAAGTACTGAGGATTCAATACCAACCAACTCTGTATAAGGGAAAACAAATATGCACTCTTGCAAATGTACTTAGCTTGTTTTGAGACCACACTTTAAAAAGAAAAAAATTTATTGGAAGACAAGAAGTCGTACAAGGAAAAAAAAAATGAGAAAAACAAGAGCATCTGTAACAAAAGACAAACCAAAAAGGGTGAAACATTTGTATTGAAAATAACATAAGCGACTACAGTTGCACCCCCGCTTGTCAGTTCTCAAAAATATTTGAAGAATATTAATCAGTCATAATATGACGCGGTTGAATCCTGGCATTTAGTGGCTCAGCCATTTGTATGTTGAAGCTTTCAAGTTGTGCCATATTTACCAACTTATTATCGACCCTCTCTAAATCAAAGCATTGGATTAAAGTTCCAAGCATCATTCCCATGACTCTGATAGCCAAACCTTCACCCGGACAACTTCTTCGTCCCGACCCAAATGGCATCATCTTATATCCTATCTTATGCCCTTCCACTCCTTCAAACCTCTCTGGCCTAAAACTTCGCGGGCTTTCCCAAATCTCAGGGTCGTTTTGTATTGCATGAATGTTGATAATTAGAAATGTCCCATTAGGAACACGATACCCTCCAACAACACAATCTTTGGATGACTCGTGAGGGAATAGAAATGGGAGAGGCGGATACATTCTCAATGTTTCATTAATTATGCAGCGTAGATATGGAAGTTGGTTCAAGTCGGCTTCTTCAAGCAATCTTGAATAGCCAACATAATTATCGATTTCATTACGAACTTTCTGTAGAACATGGGGATGGTTGAGTAAAAGCGAGAGTGCCCATTCGATTGTGCTTATTGATGTCTCTGTCGATCCAATTAACAAATCCTGTAATAATGACAAGCAAGGTTAATGTCGGCCAATTTGAGGGAGCTTCTACAAATTTATGCATAAATGGTTCACATTAAAAATAAACTTAATGCATAAATAAATAAAAATGATAACGTCAGGCCAATGTATTTATATTATTTACCCCTAGATGTGCACATTTCATAACTATCACAAACAATGCCCACGAATTGATAACACAAAACAATTTAATTAACGAGTGCGTGGTTGTATATACCAGAACCAGACTATGGAGCACTTGGTCCTGATAATACTCAGGGTCAGACTCCTGAAGCTCCAAAAGTGATTGGATCATAGGCTTCCCAATTGGGTCCGCATTGAAATGAATTCGTTTATCACGGTGCTCCTCGAACAGCTCCGTCATAATTCTATCTCGTTTCTCTGTGTACTCCTTAAATCTCTTTTCTGCATTCCGGTCTAACCATCTTAGACATGGAACGAAATCTCCTACGCATGGCAAATTTGCCACCGCTATTGATTCCACAACCATCTCTCTTAGTAGCCTTGCTTTCTCCGAGCATGCCTCCAAACCATAGTACGCCTCGCCAAATATCATTCTCGTCATGATATTCAAGGTCGTATCAAGTATTTGAGGCCTCATCTCGACTACTCTTGATGATGATCCACCTGTTTATATATAATTCCACGTTAAAGATAGTATTAAAATGTGACAAATTAAAGATTTGTATTGAAATGTTTATCTAATAAAGTAAATTAAGTGTAAACAAATAATATGAGATTTTACATATATACTTACATAGCCGTTTGATGAGCAACCTAAGCTCGTTGCCTCGAATGGCAGCAAGTGAGAGGAGGCGGCGAGAGGAGAGAATCTCGACGGTGGCGATTTTTCTAAGGTTTCTCCAGTGAGGGCCATATGGTGCAAAGTTCAAGCTGGTATAATCATAGCCTCTATATTTTCCAACTAAGGTTCCCTTGATGCGGTTGCAGAAGACAACGTCATTATCACTAAGGCATTCTTCCGCTGCTTTTGGGGAGGATACGACAACGGTTGGCCGTGAACCGGACCAAAGAAAAAAGATCGGGCCATAACGGTTTGCTAGCTCGGCGTAGGCTTCTGCTATAGGGTGCTTATCCACAACATGGCCTATCAATGGAAAGCAGAGGAAGGGGCTTGGAGGGCGTTTTTGTAATTTCCCCCATATGTAGAGTGTACATAAGTACGTTCCGAAAAGGATGAGAATTTGGCCGATCATGTATAAAGCCGTCAACATTATTTGCAAATCACAATAACCATAAAATATCTTTCTTTACTACGGTCGTGAATACTAGTAGTCACGTGCAACGGGTCTAGATAAAACCATTGGCCCATTTTGATAGTTACACCCTCACGCTTAGATCTCACAAAATGGGTTAGCCCGACCCAAAAAGGCTATCATGAGACCCGAAAGTGACCCGAACTTGCTTGACCCGAATATGACCCGAAACTCGAATTCACCCGCCGCGACCAAAACCTTGTACTCCCTCCATAAACCTATTTTCACCTCATTTACTTTATTGTGGTCTCCAAGACGTCAGTTCTAAATGAGACCGTATTTTTCGACATCTATATGTTACTTTTTTACTTGAAATTTTTTTACGTAAAGGATATCATGGAAATAAGTCTAAATATTTTTGTTCTATCATCAAATGTTTTTTATTCTCCGACTTATTTACGGTCAAAGTTCGGAAACTTTGACCTCCCAAAAGCAAATGAGGTGAAAATAGGTTTATGGAGGATGTATGACCCAATGTTGACCCTGCCTGAATTGGCCCGACACGAAAAGACCCGACTCGTGATTTACACGAGCCAAAATGCCTTGAAGTGACTCAAAATGACCCGAAACGACAAGCACTTAGTCATATTAATATTATATATATCAAAATAAAGTTTCCTTGATTACAACCGTCTCTAATTAATAGTTTCAATTGTACGATATTATTTATTGATCAAAATAGAACTAATTAATGTGTCTAGCAATTAATAACTCAAAAGTGATCCGACCCAAGATGAGTCATCCCCGAAAGTGACTCGACCCGAAATGACCCGACAACAGGTCATCAGAAATTGACCAGAAATCCGAAATGCCGCCACCCTACCCAACTAAATCAGAAATGTGTGACATACCTGAAATGACCCGACCCAAACTAACTCGACCGCGCCCGATCCAATTGACTCATTTGCCACCTCTACTCACATTAATCTATGCATACTCTAGTCGAGTATGTTTCAGGAGAGACGTCTTTCAACCAAAGACTATTTTACAAATTAAAGAAAAATAGGTGAAATTCATAGCTAAAAATAAAATTGGTACGCTTCTTATGTAAATAAGTATGAAATTAAAGAATAATCTTATGTCACGATCAACAATAAAAGCGCTACGAACAAAATATTAAAATATAAGGAGGAAGAGTTTATTAATAACTTATTGAGTGACCGTCTCTCCTATATATGTGTTAGTGCACTATGTCAGTTGACAAGCTAAAGTCGTATGCTCCCAAAGATAAGCAATAAAGTTCTAATACCTTTAACTATATAGTGTAGAGGCATGTCCGGAATTGAAACCACATGAAAGGCTATACAATTCATGTGCGTGTGATATAGAGAGTACAAGTTACTAAAGTTGGGAGATTAATGATTGAGTAAGTTATAGACTACTAAATAAGTAATAAAGATTGATGAATTCGGATAAACAAAGATCCAAATCAAGGTTTATCCACTACTAGTTCAAAACTTATTATCAACTAATAATCCCTATTTATCTCTTGATTATCCAGTTGTGAAACAGGGATCTCAACTATTCCTTGAATAATATTACTTATTTCATAACCTGCGACTAAGTAATAACTGTAATACCTGATATTATTAAAATGTTTTAAGGACGCTAATTGAGATTAGTGAGTGAACTCTTAGGCTTAATTAGAACCTTAATGATCATATGGGATGAGAATAAGTGGACCGATTGAGGTTTCAGTGGACCGAGTAGAGTGCACTCGGTCGAGTAGTTGGATACTCGACCGAGTAGGTAGCCCTCGGTCGAGTACTCGGTCACTCGGCTGAGTGTCCTGTTCAGCGTCGTCTAATTGAGTCGAGATCTTTATTTTTCCTAACCTAAATCATTCATATCTTCTCTCTAAATCCTCTAAACACTATCCGCTCTCTCTAAATTCTCCTAAAACCTTCCTCCTTGGATTCTAAGCATGGATTTGAAGATGATTCATCCTCATCACCTTGTAAGTTAGATCTACCTTTGATAACCCTAACTTTTGGGGATTTTTACATATTATATTAATTAGTAATTTTAATTAGATTAGTGAGTAATTTAGAAGTGTAATAATAAGGGGTTTGACTTAGTCACACATGATTATCATAGATGCATTATAACATGAGTATCAATGATTGTGTCATTAAAGAGAGGTAATTGTGATGTGGGGTGCATTATAACATGTTTATGGAATTCGCGGCTTAGTCTCATGTAATTGGTATAATCGGAGCATGGTATGGCATTAGGTGATCGATGTTGGTCTCATATTTTGAGAGAAATGCACTTGTTACTATGAAATTATGATTCATGAGATGGATTTTATGTTATTGTATTATATTGCATATCATGATATATGTGTTTGACATCGGATGTTAAAGGTTGTGGTTACGATGTTTGGTTGTTGAGGAGACGTAAGACGGTTGGGGGGCTGTCTTATGCTTGAGTCGCCTATTGGGGTTTCTCACCCTAATAGAAATGTGCACATTAATGACTTGAGGACGGAGAGACTTCTGATGTGTCACAACTTCGGGCAGGAGTCCAGTTAGCACTCGGGCTCGGTACCACGGGTGTGTCCCGAGTACCTTTTCGGACTGCGGTCTGGTTGTTTTGATGGTCGGTGCTATAGTGTCGTCACTGGGTTGTGGGTACCGTGGGTGTGTCCCTAGTACCGGTGTAGGTGGTGGAGTGGCAGTGTCGAAACATGTATGTTGCATTCATGTTTACATATCATATTCGTGCTTGTTGTTGTTCACGTCTATTTGTATTATTGAAACTGACGTTTGTAGCTTTGTGCATTTGCCACCTATTTGCGGGGTGGCCTGTGTTGATCCATATGATATTTCCGATCATATGGGGAGCAGTTTGATTTACAGGTTTGTATATGTCGTGATCGGGATTCGGGTCGCACTATGGATTGGAGTCGAGTACTTAGACATTTGGTAGATGATATAAAGGTAGTCGAGTTGTATTTTACATTCATTCATTGTCTGTAATCCACTAAACATGTATTTATTAATAAAATTTTCTTAATTAAGGTTTTGAAACACTACATCGGGAAACCAAGATTAACTTAGGTGTGTAATAAAATGAACCCGGTATCATCACAATAGGGGAATGGCTTTGAAGTGGATAGGCGCCCTCATTCCAAATCTAGGCTCTATTGTCTTCACCGGTGAACTACGGGGTAGTTTTGGACAACTTTATATGCACTTGGCGTGATTGTATGCATGATAGGATGAGTCATTAGCTCATTTGCTTAATAAATCCTATGTTGCATGTGAATATAGCATGTATGAGTGAATGGATTGGTGATTGAGGGTGCAATGTGTTGTAAGTTTTGTGTTTATTGTTAGAATGTAATGGATGTATGTTTCTTTTGTAATGTTCCTATAACGTGTGAGTATATGCTTCTTTAATGCCATAGTGTTATGGGCTATTATTGTAGTTAGTGTACGAGTTAATAGCGACTATCGGTAACTAGTAGGTAGTAGAAGACTAACGAGGTAGAGACGATAGTTGTAGACGCGTGTGAGCTAACTCGGGATGTGTCACCGTTAGTCGGTGGACCCCCAGACCTTATTCTTGTGTTACATAGACGATATCTTCCCATTTTAGTCAAAATTGCAGCCATTATTGATGTGCTACAAAAAAAAGACTTATGAATCAGCTTAATGCTACTGTTATAATAAACTTAATCCCAAAATGCTCCTTGCCTAGCAATGTCACACAGTTCTGGCCTATTGCCTGTTGTAATACTCTATATAAGATCATATCTAAGCTGATTAAAGCAAGGTTGTAATACTCTATGTAAGATCATATCCAAGTTGATTAGCGCAAGGCTGAGTGTTAGTTGTCTTACCTAACCTGGTTGTTCCTTTCTTAGTCGCCTGCCGATCTCGATCATGTCACTACTACTTTGGAACCGTGTCCTGGTCGCCCGTCATGATCGGCATTCCGACCCTAGGATGTTGTATTGCTATTAGGGTCGGACATCTTAGCTTCTCTAGGAAAAATGTCTTCTTTAGGACCTTATGTTAGTTTCTAGAATGACGGTGCCAATTACTTACTTTAGGTAAAATTATACTCAATAGTAAATACAAATTATGCGAGACTAATGAGTGATTTAGAGTTGTGCTAAGCATGGTCCCACGTCAACGTTTCATATGCCCTTGGACATACTTTTTCCTCCCAGAGTGATCCTGAATCAGGTAACAAAACTAGCCTCGGAAGGTTTCGAGGAAAGCCCCTCGATGCCTTAGACAATTTTTGGTTCTTTTTTTGGTGTCGACTGTATTACTCTTTAAGAGTTGTTCTTAGTCGACTATGTTAGTGAGATAAAGTGCTTACAGAGTTATGATGATGGATACCTTTGATATGCGAATTGTGAGCCTATTTATAGGAGTTAAATATACTCACCGAGGTGTCCACATGGGATATCCATATGACTCTGTACAGCTGACCTGGCATGGAGTGGTAATTCCGGAAACGAGTCATGGTTGAGTTCCAGATGCGCAACTCGTCATTGATCCTGACTTTAGCTTCTCATGAAGTCGAGGCTGCCTTAGCCATTTGAAATGATTTTGTTTGAGCTCTTTGGGGTTTGGAAAGAGTACCAAGAGCCTTAGGCTTTGATTTGGGCCAAATGGTTTGGCCCTCATTTTCGTGCCATAAATTGGAAATGTGAAATTACAACCTCAATCAATTATGTGCATTTGATGAAAATATATCTCACATGTATTCCACAAACGTATAGGAATGATTGAAATGAAGTGCAATTATAGATGATCATTTGGAATATACTTCCTCTGTCTTATCATTTTCCATTTTCAGATATATCAGTAAATAGTTATCATTTCTATTGATATTTTACTTAGCAAGTGCACATGTGCAAGTGTAAGATTTGTGGTCCATTATTAAAATGCTTTTTCTTACACTTATCTTTTTCTTTTTCTTTTTCTTTTTCTTTTTCTGTGCCTCAATTAATAACTAGTGAGTACGTGGAATAGATGGAGATCAGTGCAAGGCATACAAAATTGAGTGTATTCCGTTAATTGTTTATTCAATCGATTGCTTTAACATATGAAATTACCACCTCATAATTCGTTCAAGTGTACAATATAAACCATTGGAAATGACTCATCGTTTTTTTTAATGTAGGGCTCTTAACCAAACTAATTCACGCTTTAGAGTCTATTTCAAACTATTTTAAAGTAGGGATCGTTACACTTCACGTGTCTTAACTTTGATTTAACCTTTCTCCTTTGTCTCTCCATCGTTTAACGATATTTTTGCGCCGTTGAATTCCTCTCGCTTTAATTTACACACTTATACTCCCTCCATTCAACTCCACTTTACATGTATTCCTTTTCCGTCCATTCAACTCCACTTTACAGGTTTCCTTATTTGGACATAAAAAAGCCCAATCTATCCTAATTAAAACTACTTATTTACAAAAAATGTCACCCATACTCCACACTAATCTACCATAAAAACCCACCCTAACCATCTTATTAACCCAACCCAACCCACTAATCATTCCCTCCAAATTTACCAGCCCAATCCAATATACTCCCCTCAATCTGTTTGAAAACCCAAATGCCCACTTCATCTTCCCAACTACCCAATTCAATGCCCCCTCTAGAAGAATCCAAAGAAACCCTACCCATTTATGCCTAAAGCATCTTATTTCCTCACTTTTACCTGCCTCCCTCTCTCTCTATCTCTTACCTTTCCGGATTTTTTCTATTACAAACCTAGATCTCCTCATAAAACTCTCAAAGCGCCGTCTTCATTATTCTCTTTTAATCTCCATTTTTTGTTTAATGATACATATTATCTTCATTATTATCTCCTGATCTTCATCTTCACTATAGTTTTTCACTCAAACTGTCACGACATCTTCATATTACCCTTTTTTTTACATCATCATGGCTCTTCCTCATGCAAATTGTGGGAAGGAGTGTCTTCAGTGTGTTCTTCAATGGTATAGACTTGGGTCCTCAGAGGATGAAGAAGGAGATGAATCGCCTGCACCATCATCGCCTCTTCCAACGAGGGTTGTACCAGACTCATTAGATCTGTCAGATTTAGGAACTCAAGTTCCTGAATCTGAGTTCCTAGATGATGCATCCTCTTCGTATTGTCCAACGACACCTGAGAAGGTAATCGTTCCCTCTGAAAACCTGGTGACTGAGCCGTTAACCCCAAAGTCATTGTATGCGGCGGAGACGAGGAGGTGGCTAGAGGAATGTGAGCAAATTAAATCGTCAAAGTAGCAAGGTAAAAATCTAAATCCATCTTTTAGGTTTCTATTAAAAACTTAAATCTTAATTTGTCTGCATTTTTTTTTTGTCAAAATTTGAGTTCTCTGTATTTTAATTTGTCTGCATGTTGAGTTGTCTGTATTTTAATTTTGCTGTATTTTAATTTAACATAATCTGCTACAAGTAAAATATTTGGTCAAAATATTTGGTAACTAATCTGGTACAAATCAATATTTGGTTAAATATCTGTAATGTTAAACATTTTGACATAATCTGGTAAAATTTTGACATAATCTGGTAGAAGTTAAATATTTGTAATGTTGAATTATGTCTGCAATTTTGATGTTCCTGGTACATGGTTGATGTATCTGCTTTTGTATTACTGTCTGCAATTTTGCCGTACCTGGATTATTTATGGTTTTAATGTTGAGTTATTTTCTCTGAAATTATATTACCCACAAGTTAAATATACATGATTCTTGGTTAAATGAGGATTATTGGTAAAATGATTCAGAAATATTGCTGGATTTTGCTGTATCTGGATTAGTTCTGGTTTTAATATTGCTGCTGAGTTAACTGCTGGTAGATTTTAGGGACATTATTGAGTTACTGCTGCTGGGTTAACTGCTGCTAGATTATAGGGATATTATGAATTATGAACTGCTGGTAGATCTTTGCTGTCCTTGCTTATTGGTTGTTGTTTCCTTGTTGTTGTTGTGTGTACCTTAGGGATGGTCCATTTTTGGACTGAGGGGTGGCTCAGTGATGAGATAACCTAATTGGTTTGAGAGCCTTTTATATTTGAGATGTGATTAATTATGAAACATTTTCTATGCAAAGTGGCCATAATTGTAAAGTATTCTAGCCACCACATGGTCTACCAGTATATGGTGTCTCTGCTAAACCATCTAAACAGTTTCATAGCTCAGTGATTTCTGTACCATAATGAATTGAGAGCTGGTTTTTGTTGTTGCCTTGAATGAAACTGTTATTAAATGGAGTTAGTTGTGTCTACCTGACTTGGGTGTGTGTGTAGGAGGCTTATCTACTTTACATGATGTTAGACTACTTAAGCCACCACATGGTCAACAAGTGAATTGTGCTGTCTACTAAACCATGTCAATTGCATTAGTATGCCTTATACATGTAGATTCATTTTTGTTATCCTGTAGGAAGGCTTAAGGTTTGACAAAACTCAATGATGAGGCCACATTGGCCTGAGAGTTGATGACACTCTGTTGTGTACCTCAATGATGGTCCATTTATTGGGCTGACAGGTTGCTCAGTGATGAGAATACCTTAGTGTTTTGAGGGCATCACATGATTTTTACCATTTACATTAGAAAGGCCATTTAAAATAGTAGTGAGGCCACCACATTGTCTACCATTTATGTGTGTGTGTGTGCTAAGTTAGCATGGTCTACCATACTTGGTGTGTGTATGTAGGAGGCCTTAATACTATACACAACTCAATGATGAGGCCATTTAGGCCTGAGAGTTAATGTGAGACTGCAATTCACATATTGATTCTGAATATTTCATACATTGCATTACAAAACAGTTGACTTCAAATAAAATATGATTACATTGCATTAGATTATCTTGCATTACAAAACATTGCAACCATCATAATTTGATTACAAGTTAAACATTTCTATGAGTAGAAATGTTTATACTCTAAACAAATTTCAAAATACATTTAGACAATCTAAGCTATAATTGTTCCACCATTGTAACCTAATTCACCCATTATGTACTCTAAACCTTGTGTTTGACCATTTGCTTGTAAATATTCAATGCATTCCCTTACCAAATCTTCATGAACCTCTAAATTCCTTGGTAATATACCAAGTAAATCAAGATGACCCTTGCCCATGTGGAGGATTGCAAAGTCATTATGACCTTTTGCTTTCATAATCTCAACCATAACTGACTGAAGTGTTAGGAAAATGTAGTTCAGTTTTGTTGCACTATAATCAACAAATGCTTGCATAACTGAATTCACCAACTCATCCACTGACCTAGCTGCATTTTTTGACTGTAAGGACTGTAATGCCCTAAAATACCCTAAGTCATTACAGTTTAAGTCAGGGGAGTTTGGTGGTTGAAATATTAACTCAATATTGAACCCATCTGTGTTTGCAGCAGCCATGAATTCTGCATCATTGTTCTTAATGTGAGGTCTTGCATTATCTTGTTGTATGAAAATATGTTTACTTGCACCTTCAGGCCATACCCTCTTAATGGCTGGTATCACTTGTTGTATAATGCAATCCCTTGTAACTTGTTTAGTGACAGAGTCAATTGGTTTTGTCTCCAAAGTCCCCCTTGGTCTGTTTATGCTTGCCCTTGCTGCTGGCACTTGGTTTGTGAATGGGAACATTCCAATTTTCCCATCAAATAGTAGCTCACCATCTTCTGAATATATTGGCCTACTAACTGCACACATGAACATAACTTTTGTTATGAATCTCTTTGATTGACAGGTTCTGTATGGTAATTCTTCTCCTTCAACCACATAAAACCTGTGACCATCATATGTAATGTAAAACCACTTCTCATCCATATGTATTATGTTGCTCATCTCATCAAATTTAATTTTC
>JAOWBH010017268.1:5091-16134 GCA_028566215.1 Silene coronaria
TTGCCTTAAAATCACCTTATATTACTTTCTCATCCATGAATTAGACTCCAAATAAGTGCTAAAAATATCACTTAACAAATTCCCCCATGCTAGACCTTTACTCGTCCTCGAGTAAAATAAACATATGACAATGAACAAAACAAGGTCTAGTGGACTCCCTCGCTAACTCACACATCGATGAACTCACAGCTCCCATCTTATATCTTCCTCACTATCTACTCCTATATCTTCTAGCATAGCATGGTCAAACACCAAGAAAAACAAATATACCAAGGAGTTAAGTCAGTGTATAACTCCCCCATGCTAGCTCAAAACACAAATCAGTCACAAGCCAACAATATCAACATCAACCTGCAAGTAAAGCAACATATCCAAAAATATATCGGATCACAGCAACCAACGATCCTACTCTAGCCTATTCCGACGCCATATAATGGTCCTAGTCCTAACTCCTACTCCGTACCTACATACACCGTCTTCTTATGTCGCCAACCACCGTGATGTTTATTATTTGCCCATAGTACGGGATATTATGGCCCTTTTATTTCTTTTTGCGGCTCTTTTCTCTCTCTCTTTTTTTTTTTTTTTTTTTTATATTATATATATATATTATTATTTTTTTTTTTTTTATGGCTTTTTCATCTCACTTTTCTCACATTTAGCCTCTTTTTGCCTAGAATGCCCACCCTTGTGGGTTTTCATTCTAGCTAGGCCCCCCAATTTTTAGCTAGGTCGCCCTTTTCGGGTTTTCAACTTAGCGGGGATTTCCTTTCTTTTGCCTTTTTTTTTTATTATTTAAAATAAAAACTTGCTTGCTGTTATGAACGGAATACAATACATGTACAAAAGATGTAGTCTACTCTCCCCCATGCTTAAATGAAACATTGTCCTCAATGTTACTAGGACATAAATACATAAAGGGGAAAACAGACACATACCAAATCATGGTTCAGAGGACTCGCCGTCCCTGGTCGGACAGTGAGCTGCCCGCTGAACATCTCGGGCACTCCTCTTCCTACTCAGTTTAGCAAGAGCTTGCGGGTCCGGTGGTTTATAAGTACCTGGTTGCATACCACCAGCAATGAAAGTATGCAGGCTTCGACAAAGTAACAAGACCTCTTGGACATCATCTCCTAACTCCTCTAATTTATCTTCATTCTTAGCCAAACGAGATTCAACTCGTTGTTGCCAAGTGATTGGTGCTGCTACTCTCTCTTCCCTTATCTGAAAATCATTACCAGTAGCATCTCCGTCATCCTCATGCTCCTCACCATCATCGTCTACATTCCCTTGTTGTTTAGGAATTAAGTAGCTAGCTACATCAGGGTCGGCTGTGATGTGAAATGTAGCAGTAGTAGGGCCGACAGGAAGTGAATGGCCTTCGGGGCGGGGCAAGATCAAGTATCCAATGTTGGTGGCCCAACGATTCCAGCAATATTTATTGTCAGCAATTGTACACTGGATCATTTGTAGCCGCTTAAGAGTACGCAAATCAAGTAGAGGACTTCCCTTTAGCGGTTCCACAGTTGCAGGAATCTTAACACCAAAGTGTCTCATCAATAAAGTGACCATACCACCCAGACCAAAACTTCCGGTCTTGTTCTTTATACAACGTTCACATGCCCCGACAAATATTTGTATCCAATCTGGGAACATGGTGGCTTCAGGCATGAAAGCCCACATACAACTCATTTCAAATTGATTTATCTTTGTAGGTCCCCCTTGCCCAAAAACAGTCATGGCCAAGAAGCGGTGAATTAATCTCAAAGCTGGATGAGCAAAGGCAGATGAAAAATCACCCTTCAAAGCAAAGGGCTGACCAGTAATAGCTTGCCAAAAAATAGCACAGTCGTTACCACGTAACGGGTTCCAATCTTTCACACCCTCACCAACAAAACCAAAGATTTCCCTAAGTTGACTGTATGTAAGTTGACGTTGGGTTTGGTTCAGACGAAAGGAAATGAACTTCTCACGTTTGGGACCAGTTGTACCAGTTTGAAATGTAGCAAGAAATTCAAGAGTGAACCTTTCGTAAGTCGGGGCATTGCGAGTTAAAAAATTTTCTAATCCCACTTTCCTCAATAGAACCTTCATTGTGTCAAGTAAACCAAGGGTTTCAAGGGCTGGTACGTCAAAGAATTTAGTCACAAGCACCTTTCGAGACGGAATATTAAGACGGGCTAATGTTTCTGCCTCAGTACCCTTCAAGTAAGCAAGGCCTGTTGGTACGGGAGCGGTTAACGCAGATGCGGTGGTAGTGGTTTTTCTCTTTTTAGCCATTCGGGAGTGTAAGGTCGGGTTCACAAACACACAAACTCGTAAACTCACAAATTAGCAAACTCACTGCCTCACAAACTCCTATACACCCTTGGTACTCGGTACTGCAATGAATAACCAACAAGAATTCCCACAATACTTTTTTTTTTTTTTTTTTTAGACAAGTTAGCAGCCAATCAACACAATATCACAAAGCAATAATGAGTTTACGACAACATTTAAGTGACCTAAGATAAGCAACCAATTGGAAAAGGCAAGCTAATCAAAGGTGAAGGTGATACGTAATAAAGCCAAAGATCAAAGTCAAACCTTCAATTAACCCTTAAATGTTGAATGATTACTTCAATTTTTGCGTTCCCGAACACCCAAAGACAACCTTGTCGTCCAAATCAGTCCGGATTTGAAAAACCCCCAATTTCTAGGGTTCCTGACAGTGGCGATTTTTTTGTGTCTTTTGTGTAGTGGTTGGGTTGGTGGTCGCGATGGTGCTTGTGCGGCGCTCAGGTGAGTGGTGGTGGATGTTGTTTGTGGTGGTGGGTGAGAGGAGAAGTAGATTTATGTATGGATAGGAGAGATGGAATGAAGAAGGTAATAAGGAAGGGAAAGGGCCGGGAAATGTTATTTTCTCAAAAGACTTATTTTATTTTATTTTAAAAATCTCTTTTTTTTTTATTCCATTCTTTCAAGAAAAAGTCATACCTGTATACTTCGATAACCGCTACTAGCGAAAACATACGTTGCTAGAGAGGTTAGATTTCCTTCTTGCCACATGTTCCTGGATAGCTCGCTAATAGCGAGAGTTGAAGGAGTATTGGGTCCGCTACTAGCGAACCATGCATACACGCCTTCTTGTTCAGCAATTACAGAGTCCCTGATATTATTACTTTTTTTTTTCTACAAACACATGAAAATTAGTACAAAAATAAATGACTAAATAAAATACAACATCAGTAGATAAAATGACAATAAAATAAACACGGGTTGCCTCCCGAGAAGCGCTTGTTTAACGTCGCGAGCCTGACTTTGTAGAGATCAAGAAGATGGTGGAGTGACAGATAGTTCATAGACAACTTTCACATTAAATGGTTCGCCGGCAATATAATGTTTCAGCCGCTGGCCATTCACTTTAAATGATCCTTTCTCTTCAGTAAAAACTTCAACTGCTCCATATGGGAAAACTTTGGTGACTCGGAATGGTCCAGACCACCTGGATCGTAACTTGCCCGGAAATAATTTAAGCCTTGAATTATACAAAAGAACAAGTTCTCCTTCATGGAATTCCCTCCTTTGGATGCGCTTATCATGCCACTGTTTTGTCTTTTCTTTGTAGAGACGAGAATTATCATAGGAATCAAGACGAATCTCATCCAACTCATTTAGTTGCATAAGACGGCGCTCACCCGCACTCTTGTAGTCATAATTGAGGGCTTTAACAGCCCACCATGCACGATGTTCTAGTTCAAATGGAAGGTGACAGGCCTTCCCATAGACTAATCTGAATGGCGACATGCCAATTGGAGTCTTAAAAGCAGTACGGTAAGCCCAAAGCGCATCATCCAATTTAAGTGACCAATCCTTCCTTGACTTAGCAACTGTTTTCTCAAGAATTGCTTTAAGCTCACGATTATATATCTCTACTTGACCGCTAGTCTGAGGATGATATGGCAAGGCGAAACGATGTTGAACCCCATATTTCTTTAAAAGTGCCTCAAACTTCTTTTCAGTGAAATGAGTTCCATTGTCGCTTATTAACACTCTAGGGATACCGAAGCGAGGAAATATATTCTTTTGAAAGAACTTGGTGACCACCTTAGCATCATTAGTAGGGGTAGCAATGGCTTCTACCCACTTTGAAACATAGTCAACAGCGACAAGGATATACATATTGCCATAAGAAGAAGGATATGGTCCTTGAAAGTCAATTCCCCATACGTCAAACAATTCAACCTCTAAAATAAAATTCAAAGGCATCTCATTCCTCCTAGAAATATTGCCAGTCCGTTGACATCTATCACAAGATTTCACAAATTGATTCACGTCTTTAAAAATGGAGGGCCAATAAAAACCACTTTGCAGAATTTTCGCAGCAGTTTTGGAGGTGCTAGTATGCCCGCCGCAAGGCATATCATGACAATGAGAGATAATAGAAGTGAATTCTTCATGGGGCACACATCGTCGAATAATCCCGTCAGCACAAGATTTGTAAAGGAATGGCTCATCCCAATAATAATGTTTTGCATCCTTGAAAAATTTCTTGCGCTGATAAGAAGAGAGACCCTTGGGTATAATCCCACAAGCAAGGTAATTCACTATATCAGCGAACCATGGCACTTCAGATGATGAAACAGCATTAGAAAATAATTGATCATCTGGAAAGGAATCATCAATAGGCAACTGTGACTCATTCTCCAATAAAAGGCGGGAAAGATGATCAGCCACTACATTCTCGGCACCTTTCTTATCCTTAATCTCTATATCAAACTCTTGAAGTAGTAGGATCCAGCGAATCAAACGAGGCTTAGCATCTTTCTTATTCAACAAGTATTTAAGTGCAGCGTGATCTGTATGCACTATCACTTTCGAACCTACTAGGTAGGACCGAAATTTCTCAATGGAAAACACAATTGCTAACAACTCCTTCTCAGTTGTGGTGTAATTAGCTTGGGCTGGATCGAAAGTTTTACTAGCATAATAAATGGCATGAAGTTTGCCATCTTTCCTTTGGCCTAATACAGCCCCAACAGCATGGTCACTCGCGTCGCACATCAACTCAAATGGAATGGTCCAATCTGGTGGCTGGATAATAGGTGCTGATGTAAGTGCCTGTTTTAACCTGTGAAAAGCCTCAAGACACGCATTAGAAAACACAAAAGGGGTATCCTTAGCTAATAGTTCCGTAAGTGGGCGGGCTATTTTTGAGAAATCTTTTATAAATCGACGATAAAAGCCTGCATGACCGAGGAAGCTACGCACCCCTTTTACATTAGTTGGGGGTGGTAGTCCGTCGATAACATCCACTTTCGCTCTATCAACCTCAATACCCCGATTAGAAATAATATGTCCTAAAACTACCCCTTCTTGTACCATGAAATGGCACTTCTCCCAATTCAAAACAAGGTGGGTCTCTTGACACCTGCGAAGCACTTTTGTCAGGTTTTGCAAACAACTGTCAAAATCAGAGCCATAGACTGAAAAGTCATCCATAAAAACTTCCATAATGTGTTCAACAAAATCTGAAAATATAGCCATCATACACCTTTGAAAGGTGGCAAGAGCATTACATAGGCCAAACGACATTCTACGATAAGCAAATGTGCCGTATGGACAAGTGAATGTTGTTTTCTCTTGATCACTTGGATGAATGGGAATTTGGAAAAAACCAGAAAAACCATCCAAGTAACAAAAGAAAGAATGCTTTGACAACCTTTCAAGCATTTGATCTATAAATGGGAGGGGGAAATGGTCTTTTCGGGTGGCTTTATTCAATTTTCTATAATCAATGCACATGCGCCAACCCGTGACCGTCCTAGTAGAAATCAACTCATCCTTATTGTTCTTGATAACAGTCATGCCACCTTTTTTCGGAACCACTTGAACCGGGCTCACCCACGCACTATCGGAGATAGGGTATATGATGCCAGCATCAAGCAGTTTCAAAACCTCTTTCTTGACAACCTCTTTCATGTTAGGATTGAGGCGTCGTTGTGATTCAACAGAGGTGGCATGATTATCCTTAAGCAGTATACGGTGTGTACGAAAAGATGGATTAATTCCCTTGATATCATCAATGGCATACCCGATGACACTTCTATATTTACGAAGAACAGTAAGCAATTTCTCAAGTTGAGTGTCATCAAGTGTGGCATTAACAATAACTGGATATGTAGAATTTGCACCCAAAAAGGCATATTTCAAATTTGAGGGAAGGGGTTTTAATTCTACTTTAGGAGGTGAGGGACATACCTTGGGTGTAGTCTGAACTGATAAAACCTCAAATGGAGGAGCACGATCATAGTAAGGGGAAGACTCAAGCATCCTAGAATAAGAGATCACTTCCTTGTCATCTGTTTTGGTCCCAATTAGACAGCTTTGTAGCAGGTCAGTAGATACATCAACCAAAGCGCTTTCTTCAAATAAGCTTTCCATAACCTCAACCCGATAACATACTTCCTTCAAAGATGGTTGTCCCATTGAATGTTGAAGCTTGAACTCCACCTTTTCATTACCCACGCTCATTGAAAATTTACCGCTCTTTACATCAATAAGTGTACCCGTAGTGGCTAAAAATGGTCGTCCAAGTATAATAGGGATCTGTTTGTCCTCTTCCATATCCATAATAACAAAATCACATGGAAGCATTAATTTCCCTACTTGAATGGGAACATCCTCCAAAATGCCGAGAGGGTATCTCACTGATCTATCAGCGAGCTGAAGAGAGATCAAAGTAGGTTTCAACTCACCCATTTGGAGCTTCTCACAAATAGATAGTGGCATTAAGCTAACACTTGCACCAAGATCACATAATGCTTTTTGAATAGTGACATTACCTACCGAGCATGGAATGGAGAAGCTATCTGGATCTTGCATCTTCATTGGGGGCTTATTTTGTAAAATGGCACTACACTCCTCCGAAAGAGCAACAACATTGTGTTCCGTTAGCTTCCTCTTATTCGATAAGAGGTCCTTGAGAAACTTAGCATATGACGGAATTTCAGAAATAGCCTCCAAGAATGGTATGTTGATATGAAGTTTCTTCAATATGTCAATAAACTTGCTATATCTTTGCTCTAGCTTTTCCTTTGCCAACCGTTGAGGAAATGGGATAGGAGGATAATAAACCCTTGTACTTTTTGAGACATCCCCTTCTTTCTCACCTTCTTCCGCATTTTCTTCCCCAATATCATCTTGAACCTTTTCAGCAGTAGGTTCAATTGTTTCTTCTGCAGCACTTGGTGGTATGGTTGGAACTTTCACCATCTCTGGCAATTGCTTGCCATTCCGCAGTGTCAATGCATTTATATGCCCCTTAGGATTCATCTCTGGCTGTCCCGGGAGTTGATTAGGAGTTTTAGCCAGGTTGTTGACTGATTGGGCAAGCTGAGATAATTGGGTATCCATGTGCTTTTGGTGAGAAGACATTTGTTGTAAATAATTCGCGACAACTTCATTTTGCTTAGCTTGAGAAGCTAGAAACTCCATGACTATATCCATGTTGGACTTGGGAGGTGGTTGTGCTTGTTGTGTGAAATTTGGTTTTGGTTCTTGGTAAGGTGGTCTGGGCTGATTGCGTGGATACATTCTTGGCTGGAATCCGGGTGGCTGGTTGAAGGACCTATTTTGTGATTGGGAATTAGTTTGAGCTTGCTGGTTACCGTATGATAATCTAGGATGGTGCGCCCAACCTGGATTGTAGGTATTGGAATATGGGTCGAAAGGTTGCCGACCATTCATAGCATTCACTTGCTCCGACATTGGAACATTTTCACAATCGCTGGAACCATGTCCTTCTACACCACAGAATTGGCACACTTGCATAGAGGAACTAGACTGGCCTGTTTTTAATAAAGCAACTTGTTCAGAGAGCTCGTCAATCTTTGCATTCATAGAATGAACTGTATCATTATTCACTTTGCTTCCTCGATTATGACGATCAGCACCCCATGTATAAGTAGTGGCTGCCATATTTTCAATAAGATCCTTAGCTTTTGCCCAAGAAACACCGTCGATACGACCACCAGCTGAAGCATTCAAACCAATCTGAAATTCTGGTTTGATTGCATTGTAAAAAGTCATAATAAGTTGATATGAAGGGATTCCGTGATGTGGACATTGACGTTGGAGGTCCTTGAATCGTTCCCAGGCTTCATAGAGGGATTCATGTTCCATTTGAACAAAGCCTGTGATATCATTACGGAGCTTCGCTGTTTTGCCTGGTGGGAAGAATTTTTGGAGAAAAGCAGTTGATAGTGTCTCCCAAGAATCAAAAGAATCAGGCTCACAACTCCTCAACCATTCCTTGGCCCGACCTCGTAGTGAATGAGGGAAGAGTCTCAGGCGAATGGCTTCGTCTGTCACCCCATTAATTTTCACATTATCACAATTTTCAAGGAATATGTTCAGATGTTCATTTGGGTTCTCGGTCGGAGACCCACTAAACTTGTCTTGCTGCATGAATTGGATGAAAGAGGTTTTCAGTTCAAAATTATTGGCGGCGATTGCTGGCCTCTTAATGCTCGAGTTGAGCACAACTTTTGGAGCACTATCTTCAAGAATTGTTGATGCCATTGGAATATCGTGAATTACAGCGTCAAATTCGGGTGTAAGTTCCCGTTGGACAGTAGTACTATTACTGGTTTCGGATTTTTGCTTTTGATTATTCTTCTTTTTTGCAGCGTTACGTTTCCTTGCAGTAGCTTCGATCTCAGGATCAATGGGATAAGCTGGCGGAAAATCTCGTCTGCGCATACAACTATCAGAATTGTCAATACTTGCAACAGAAATCCAAAACAGTGATTAAATTGAAAATAACTAATGACGCAGTCTAACAAATCGTAAACTAAACTAATATTAATCCGTTACCTCCCCGGCAACGGCGCCAAAAACTTGTTACGTTTTATTTTAAAGTACCGCAAGCGTACGGGTATTGTAGCATACGGGTCGATCTCAGGGAGGTGATTAATTAATTACTAGTTAATTTCCGACTATAAGTCATCTACGTCGAATAAGAATTGTCTAAATGAATAACTAATCTAACAAATTTAATAATGAATGCTATAAAATTTAAAATGTGATAAACAATAAAAGGAAGGATCTAGAGCAATGGTATCACCATTAACATGAATCAATCAACGCCTAACCATGAACGAACTGCATAACTTGTCAAATTATCATTTCCGATGAGACTAATATCCTATTGAATCTATTACTAATTATTCCGTTTTCACGATATAAAAAGTCTACCCAACTTGCTGTAAATCCTATTCTCATGGCTTATACAACATAATTAGATGCATTAAGAATCGATATAAACGTGTCTCGGTTATCACTTAACCCTATTTTCATGGGAAAGATCCAAACTTATCAAAGTTCTCTAAGAATAAACTCAACCATCGTTGTAGTTTAAACTGAGTAAAAATCAATCAAGCAAGATACAAACTTTAGAATCAATTCATAAGGGAAAACCCAATTCTCATAGCAATTTAACCCTAGAATCAATTCTATGCATTCAATCTAACAAAATCAACAATTAAGCATAACATTTGACAAATCGAATTTGATAATTCAACAAGGTATAACTAGAAATTGCGCTGATTAATTCATGTTAAGATTCAACCGGACTCTAGAAAAATAATTACTCACTACTCATGATTATAACAATGATAAACATAGTTGAAATAATAAAAAGAAGAGAGATTAAATAAAACTTAGTCTGATTGCAATGAAAGGAAGAACCAAAGTTGAAGTTCCAATCTTCTTCACAATACAGAGATGAAATTCTAACAATAATCTAATAGAGAGTAACTGTTATTTTTTTTTTTTTCTTACCGGTAATCTCGTTGTCCTCAAAAGAATTTTTGAAAACTGAATCTAAATAAGGAAGTAGAAAACCGGTTCATTGAAACGTCGCGTCTGTCGCTAGTAGCGATTTATCGCTCGCTAGTAGCGAGTCTTCAAAAGTTGGACTTTCTTCAATTTTCTGCGTGGGCTTCGACTATCTTGAGATTTGGGCCTGTGATTATTAATCCATGACTTGAAAATACACACTGGCTCATAAACTTCAATCGGTTCATCATTCTAAGGCATCACTCCGTCTTCTTGTTCTAAAATACATCCAAAATGCTCCAAATTTGTACAATTTCACTTTAAGACCATAATGCATGTAAATGTATCGTTTTTGCCTTAAAATCACCTTATATTACTTTCTCATCCATGAATTAGACTCCAAATAAGTGCTAAAAATATCACTTAACATGTATGAAGATGGAGTGGGTGCGTGAATCTTGGACGGTGTTATCTTGTAGAAAAGACTAATTGAGTGAACCATGTTGTGGATTTCAACGTAAACCTTGGATTGTCATAGGAATGATCGGAGATCTAATAATCATTATAGAGAATATTACGTTTTAGAATATCTATCGATGTTGATATTAGAATGATAATCGGTTATCAGTGGGATGTGATGATGTAAGTAAACATGAGTAACGAAGGATTTAGTACTTGGGAACATTTTGTGGTATATTTCTTCTACCTAATTAGGGTACTAAGTTATTATTAAGCATAAAACATGATGGAACTTGGTCCTAGAATAGAGGATATACTTGGGTGTTGATACCATTAAAAGTATTGGCGGTGTTTACGGTATTACTTCCTTGGGGTGCTCGTGATATTACTTAATTAAAATGTGTGGATGAATGAAGTCTTATAGTGGGAAGAGATGCATGGGATTGCATTGGTATCGACGAGCTGAAGGAGTAATGGTTATGACTTATGAGTGATTAGCGAACTTCGTGGGCAATGTTCATTTTAAGGGTGGTAGATTTTGTAACATTTTACTAAGTGTATGTTCTTGTTTGGTGAATAAAGTTAGTATTTGTGGAACGCATAATGATGATGATAGGGTAAACGTGATGATGATTGTAATACTTGAGAGTCAATTTTAGATTACTGGATTAGTATTACTAGTGCTTTGGAGCTTGATAAGTAGTACTAAAGGTAGTACGGTAGTATGACTCGCGTATAAGGTTAACCTTACCCGTTTGAGTTGGT
>JAOWBH010017488.1:1440-16130 GCA_028566215.1 Silene coronaria
ACTTTATGAATAGTGTATAAAATTAAATAGATAGAGTGGAGTTGAATGGAGGAAGTATTTTTCACAAATTAATTAATAAAATAGGCCAACTTTAAAAAATATTACTCAAAATGGGTTCACGTCATCACCGAAGTTAGAGTCGTATTCAAGTCGCCAAGTCGATCAGCGACCAGACCCAAAGTGTCACCTTATGACCAACCGAACCTTTATTTCGTGTTTCAAAACAAGTCGCCAGATGGGATGGCGACTTGCCACAGAAATGAGCGCTATGGCGACTTGGGAGGGCAGTGTTAGGCCAACTTTGTGACAAATCGCCAGTCTCTAAGAATAAAAACGCTGGCGAGGATGGTGATTAGCCTTGAAAATGTCAAGCAACAGGGCGTTTTTTTTTTTTTTAATTGGAAACTAGTTTTACTCCCGTGCAAAAAATGTACGGGTCGATTTTAATACTATGATGTACTTTGTACAGAGCTAATATGGATATAATTAGACATAATATTCTAAAATAATAATAATAATATATTGTCCGAAATTTAACACGTGTGCTGATATAAATGTAGGAGATTGAATATCAATGACTTGAGAAATGTATATTTATAAAGTGTGTCGGGTAATACAGATAATACACATTCATATTCTAGATAAGAGAGTTTAAATTTTCATGAATAACCAATTACAATAAATGTTACGGAGTATTATTAGTTTCAATATTAGAAATTCAAGTAAAAGTGTTTGACACATTTAACACATATATTGATAATAAAATTAATTAAAACTAAATATTATCTTATAATATAATATTGTTAATTGTTAATGGGTGTTACTTTTTGTCGCCCAAGTTTTTACTAATATCGCCCAAAATGTATACTAACTTTCCAAATCTACCCCCGACTTTTTTTTCCTCCCCTCTTATTGATATCTCATAAATAGCTCTTATCTTTTATTTAATAACGGCTATCTTCATAGAATTATAATACTAGAGATAACAAAGATTAGTAATAGCAAGTCTAATTATGAAATTAATTACGAGCATGGTTTGGGGAGAGGAGAGATGAGAAATAATTCATATAATACAAATTAATAAATTACACACTAACATATACAACAAAGCAATTGTTAAAGTACACAAAAAACATGAAATAATTTCAAGTTGTTAACATTCTAATGATTCTATCATGTTTTCAAGGCTCAAACTTTATCAAATGTATCGACTCCAAATACACGTCGAATGAAATTGCATGTACAATAGACTAAACTCTTACTATTCTTATTGTTATAATGACCACAATGGTTGTTGGAAACTACCCGGACTGTTGGCATCAGAGTTTCGTGGAGGGCAAAGGACGACACCGTGGTTGGTTCGTGTGTAACACACGGCGACGCCGTGGTTGGTTCGTGTGTTGCACACGAGAATACTTCGGTGAGTTCGTGTGTTCCATACGTGATGGCTCGGGCATCCTCATGTGTAGTGCATGACCGAACCGTGGTTAGTTCGTAAATGGCGCGAAGTCCGCGAACTCTCGTCTCCTGTCTAGTTCTTCGACAGGGAGTATTTACTATTTTACTCCATCTACGTCCCTTAATTTCCAATCTTTAATCTATAAATTCGCCTAACTCTTGGTCAATTACATTCTCTATTGTCGGACTTTGTTTCAAATTTGTGATTAACAATAGGCAAACTCAGTGAATTAGAGTGAGCAATTATCTTAATTCTCAAAATTATGTTGTTTGGAATGTAAATTTGTGTTTTTGATGTAATGATGGAGAAGTAAGATGTGATGAAGGTAGGAGAGGGAAATGTTTAATTTCAATAAGATTAAAATAAAGGGTATTTTGGACTTTTACTTGGACGATATTAGTAATTTACGGGCGACAAAATGAAAAAGTAATATCAATTATCGTAAAGTCGTCGCTGGTATATTTTGATAGTATCATTGGAAAGTTTTACAAACTTATGAGCTGGAAATTAATAAAATTGAGGCATTTCATAGACCGTTGATTGACAATATAAGAAAACATTAACAAATGTTGACTAGCCGATTTCCCTTTGTTTTTGTTTTTCAAAAGGTTATCATTTCATTTCATAGATGAAAAGATATTACAATTTGCAAAGACTAACCACTAGAGAATACAACAAAATGCAACCCAAAACAAGAAACAACTACGTAGGCATTAAGATAATCGACAATGTAACTATGAGATGACACTGGAGTCCTCATCAAGATCCTAACAGATACTAAGAACTTGATCCTTTTGATAATTGCTAGAGCATCAGACTTCTTGGTAGTAAATATTCTGTTATTTCTCTCCCACCAAAGTTGGTTAGCAACAGCAGCAATTGAAGCAAAAACCAAGCACTCTTCCAACCTTTCTTATGTCATTAGCTAATGCAATAGACAGCAGTTGTGACAGGGTATCCAAAGTCCTAGGAACCCTCCTCCAATATAAGATAGACTGCAGAATGAGAGAAGAGAATAAATGTTGATGAGTCTCTTCCTGTTCTTCACAAAGGCTACATCTATTATAAAGATGGAACCCCCTCTTCTGAATGTTGTCAAGAGTGCAAGTTAGGACTGAGCAGCCATAGAGCAAGTGATTTTGTGACTAAGAATGATACTAGTAGGACTGAGCAGCCATAGAGCAAGTGATTTTGTGACTAAGAATGATACTAGTACATGCTAATCCGATCCTTTGGTCCATGCACCTGTTTCAGGGGCCTTTCTGAGAAATGCATAGGCTTTGGCTATCTGAACTTTGGAGCATGATAACCAGTCTTGCATCAGAAGAGTACCTTCTTGAGATGAACCAGCAACCTCTTTCAGATAATCTCTAGTTTTGATGATGCCTTTTAAGGCTAAAGGAGAATTGATCTTTGGTAGAAATATCCCAAATATCTTGTTGTTTAAGAATGTAGGCATGATGTCACTTAGCCCAGACCCCCTCAACAGGTACATAGAGCTTTCACACCCATTTCAAAAGCAATGCAATATTCCAAGTGTGAATATCCTTAATATTGAAGGCCCCATTATTCCAGGGTGAGCAAATCTTAAGCCAGCTCTTGAAGGTCATTTTCCTCCCCATGACGGTCACAGTTTTGGAGGTAGTGGTACCGTAGAGCCTTTGAGTTAGTTATTATGCTTATGTTAGCCTTAGCATTTATGTTAATTAAGATAGACTTTATGTTATGTTGAAAACTTAGTAACTATGTCTAACATTTAAGTAGTTATGAAAAAAGACAACTTATGTCTTAGCAAACTTGTTGTATGAATTTGATCAACTTTTTTATGTAAATAGTTTTGGTTTTCGAAATGGTTTTGTGGTTTATTTTGTTGGCTCCTCTTGATTCCCGCTTCTGGCGGTCGACATGAGTTGGGATTCCCGCTTCTCGCGGTCGACTGGTGTGTTTATTGCAGGTTTTGAGTGATCCCTTTATATGAAAAAAATCGTGTTTATTGCTGGCTGGGCAAGGGCTGCTGTTTCCTGCCCCTGTCTTTTAGGGTCCTGACAGAAATTCCGTTAGGAAATTAATCATCTTGACGGAAAATCCGTCAGTAGGTCAACACAATGTTAACGGATATTCCATCATTAAAGTCAAGGATACTAACGGAAAATCCGTCAGTATGGTCAACATTGTGTTGACCTTACTGACGGAAAATCCGTCAGTATTTGTTTGTTACTGATGAAAAATCCGTCAAGAGGTGGATTTTCGTGATGAATCATAGTAACGAAAAATACTGACGGATTTTCCGTCAGTAAGGCCAATTCCTGACGGATTTTTTACGTCAGTTTCCCGTGTTTTCGTAGTAGTGAATATTTGAACATCTAGGAATCCAAGGTCTGCCTCATCATGAGTTAAAGCTCAAAATAGGCATACCGGTTATGTTTCTTAGAAACATTAGCCTCGTTCGCGGCTTACGTAACGGGACACGTTTAATTATCACTCGCCTCGGACGGTTCATAGTAGAAGGAAAAATAATAATAGGATCCAAGGTCGGCCAAAGGGTACTGATCATCCCGATAATAGTGATGCTTTTCTCAGATACAAAGATATCATTCATTCTTAAGCGTAGACAGTATCGTTGAGGTTGTGATACGCAATTACGATAAACAATAGTCATGGACAATCACCTGATCATGTTGAAGTATATCTACCAAAAGCCAATTTTTAGTCATGGTTAGCTTTACGTAGTAGCGTCGAGAACGACTCATCCGAGGGATTAAAGTAATGTATTTGTGATAGTGACCAAGTGTATCAAGGTCACATGTGGAATATCATTTACAATAAAGTTTTTACAAATTTACCAAATTAGGTGTCAATGTAATATAAGTCGCAAGAAACTCCTAGAGGATATGTTTTAATAAACGTAATAGACGGCGATTAATTTAATAAGAAACCTATAATACTTATATCAAAACGAATAGTAAAGGTATAATGATTCAGTGATTAAATAATATATATATATATACGCATATTGTCGAGCTAATATAATTAATACTAAATAGCACCATATATATTTTAACTATAACGGAAAGTGATTTAGTACATCGTAATCAAAACCAGGAGGATTTTGTTAGCTACACTTTGTGACGTATGATGAATTTTGTTAGTTCTCTTCTTTACCTGAACCACCGTTTACAATAACATGAAAAAAATATAAAAAATACTTAAAATTAACTATGTTCATATAGCCACAATAAATGTAAATTATGTCTATGGACTAATATATGCATGTATGTATGAAGCCATAAATATGTTAACAAAAAAATAATCTTATATATACTCCATTCATTCTATATTATATGACGTTTTTGTAGAGAGACAAATATCTTGAGAAGTGAGAATGACATATAAAATAAAATAGAGGAGTATATAAAGTTGGGTTGAAACCAATATAGATACGACATGTGACATGTAAAAGAAAATAAATTATTAGAAATAGAAAATAGTACCTCAAAATAATAGTAGTATGTACACAAATTAGCACGTAAATGATAAAGAAAATTGACGAGAAATGAGTTTTGTAATATTACTATGAAGTGTGAAAATTCCCAAATCTATTGAACAATTTGTACTCCTATTTCCTATATATCATTTTCAATGTTTCAAACTAATGTAAAAAACCATGTTCAATGCACAGTTTCCTAATTGTTCATTCAAACGAGTGATAAACTCATCATGGCATGTAGCTCATGTATATCCATTCATTATCTACATTCTTTTCACGCAGATATTTACCCTATAAATTTATTTCTTCTCATGAAATTTGAGTCACACCCTATTCTTTCTCTATATTTCAAAAGATGATTTGCAAAGGTGTCGAACAAAATAAAGCCTTTCCCATACATTAACATATATAAACTGACTATTTCTTGAATTGGGTGTTTTAATCGATGATTTTTGCATCATCTAAAATTAAAGCGCTCCATTAAACAACATCACTAACCCGATTTCGTTATTGGCAAAGTGGTTTCTAAATGCACCGTAGTCCGTAGATGATAACCCTTGGTCCCAATGAGAAAGCTAGAATTGGTCATACTAATCATGAAAAACTAATAAACGTGATTTAAATGTGATAAGTGTATTTTGATTCGTTAGTTATTATGTGATACGAGACATCGGAGTACCTTGCATTGTTTATGGAGCACATCTTCAATACTGTACTGTACTACATGTTGTAGATTATGAATAGCATAGCCGAGTGACACATAGTTGATGATGTGCTCTATGAATTACAACCAAAAAGGAAAGTTATTGAAGGTTTTAAACGGTCTCACACGGTAAGATGGTGCATTACAGCCACAATAAATGTAATTTATGTTTATGGACTAATATATGCATGTATGTATGAAGCCATAAATATGTTAACAACAAAATAATCTTATATATACTCCCTTCATTCTATATTATATGACGTTTTTGTAGAGAGACAAATATCTCGAGAAGTGAGAATGATGTATAAAATGAAATAGAGGAGTATATAAAGTTAGGTTGAAACCAATATAGATACGACATGTGACATGTAAAAGAAAATAAATTTTTAGAAATAGAAAATAGTACCTCAAAATATGAGTAGTATGTACACAAATTTGCACGTAAATGATAAAGAAAATTAACGAGAAATGAGTTTTGTAGTACTACTGTGAAGTGTGCAAATTCCCAATAATGTATCTATTGAGTAATTTGTACTCCTATTTCTTATATATCATTTTCAATGTTTCTGTAACACTTCACCCTACCAAGGAGCCTTCCGTAAGATCTTCCCTGTTAGGATGAGGCACTACCATCTCGGTTTCCCGAGGAAGTAAGCATCATAGTAACCATAATGAAACAAAATTAAAGTATTTACAATAATTACAACGGAAAATAAATAAAGATTACAACTCCACAGCTACTCCTGTACAAACTAAGCTAAGTGAGACTTCACCGTCATGACACGAGTTCGAACGCTCTCCAACGAATCCCAATGTCAAGCTTGCTACACTAATACATGCTAGTCCGACTGCTCACCATTTGCTGGCAATATCAAAAGGAACACAACAGGACACACAAGAAGAAAGACACACGACAACCACAACACGTCAGTAATCACTCAACAAAAAATACATAAAAGGGTACAGTAACATAAACAGTAACCGATACCAATATTACTAACTCCACCATCCTCAATCGGGCACCCATCGGAACAGGTAACTCGCGCCGCCAGTGGGGGACCGTAGCCAATTCCCACCTAAGCCCCGCTCGTCACGCGAGCGAACCCAGTTCATTAATGTGCATATCCCCCTCCGTGATGGGAGTCACGAGGGGCGAAACATGGGGGTGAGACCGTTTCCCAACAATCCCAAAAAATCATCATCACCACCACTACCGTCAACCGCCTCCACAACATCCACCGTCATACCAATGTCATCATCACAAAACATTCACATAGACAACAAATAACAATATAAAACCATAATGAAAACTGAGTAGGATAAACCTACCTCTTGTAGATCCGTCACCATGTTCACAAAGCAAGCAAGCAATACATTTAGTCCCCGTCGACACCTCGATCCCAAGGCAGTAGGTCCGGTCTCGTAGTCCCCTTCCCGAGCCAAGCAATTCCCATAGAAGATCAAGGTTAGGTGTGTGAAGGTAGAAGGGAGTATTGGGGAGAGTCTGCTAGGTTTAGATGGGAGGAGAAGGGAAATGGAAAGACGAAATGATTTAAATCGCGACTTCCGAGTTAATAAATATCATTCTGATGTTATGGGACTCGACCGAGCACCAAACATACTCGGCCGAGTACACATCACTCGGCTGAGTGCTTCCTGACTCGGCTGAGTTACGCCAACTCGGTCGAGTACCCCTGTTCAGGCAAGAGTAACTTCTCCAAATGACTCTATTAAGGTCCAAAACTCGTTCAAGATCAGTCAACGGGTGTCCTAAAGTACTGGGTATTACAGTTTCAAACTAATGTAAAAAAAACAATGTTCAATGCACAGTTTCCTAATTGTTCATTCGAACGAGTGATAAACTCATCATGGCACGTAGCCCATATATATCCATTCATTGTCTACATTCTTTTCACGCAGATATTTACTCTATAAATTTATTTCTTCTCATGAAATTTGAGTCACACCCTATTCTTTCTCTCTATTTCAAAAGATGATTTGCAAAGGTGTCGAATAAAATCAAGCCTTCCCCAAACATTAACATATTTTATGGAGCACATCTTCTGATCTTCAATACTGTATTGTCCTACATGTTGTAGATTATGAATAGCATAGCTGAGTGACATATAGTTGGTGATGCTCTATGAATTACAACCAAAAAGGGAAGTTATTGAAGGTTTTAAACGGTCTCACACGGTAAGATGGTGCATTCGTAAAAAAATTACTCGTTTATTATTAGCATAAAACGAATGAATTCAGAAAGAGTTCGTCGACTGTCTCACAATGTGAGACTGTCTTATTCCATAATTTTGTGTTATAGTAGAATGAAGGTCAAATTATCAGGTTGTCACTCTATCTTAGAAATACTACCTATGTTTAATTATGTGTTCCTTCTAATTGTGAAAATTCTTAAATTCCAATGGATTAGATGAATATAAAAAACTAATAAACGAATATTGATTTCGTATAACAAGAGCTACAATTGATGAGTAAGTTCAACACAATTTAATAAAATGGTGTAAAAACAAAATTTACTATATAAAAAAGTTGATATTGATATAATTTTAAGAGTGCCACCATTATATATTAATGTTTCTATGGTTTTACAATTAGTAGTTATATACAATACATTTTTTTAAGACATTCAAGTGTTCACGATAAATTTAAAACAAGTTAAAAAGTAGTGTATTATATTCAATGGCTCTTTTCAAAACATGTCATTTCTCGCTTTCGATAATTGAATTCCAAAAGGTTGTGAAGTTTACTCATTATCTAATAAGTTAAATTGGTAAGCTGGATATGCACGTTGTGACGTAATAACTGGTAACATATTAGGTAAACTATATGTTAATAAACACAAGCTATATACTCTTAAACAAGCAATTGCAATAAAATACTTTTATATCAGTATTAAAAAGTGGGTCTAAGAAATGTATTAATAATAATTTTGGGATTAAGGCTCTGATGTTGTTGTATTAGGCTATACAAATAGATTGTGCTTCACACGGGATTCTATCTATAACTTTTAAAGTTAAGTTTATCACACTTAAGATCGATAAATGAGTGAAAGTTATTTCTTTATAACTTTGAGAAAAATGAATTTATTTTCATTTATAAAAAATATTAAAGGTCATACATGCATCACAGTATATTATTTTTCTTCAACTATAATAACAAAATTTAAAACAGGCCGCGCGAAGCGTAGGATACTACCAAGTGATAGTATAATAGCGACTTTTTGACTTAAAATTTGTAATAATGTTATAAGATACTACATTATATTATTACAAGTGACCCTGCAACATACCCGGGCAACGCCTGAGTCTACCAACTAGTATAAGGTAATTTTTGATTAAAAAAAAAACCCAATGTTTTTTAATGCTAATAACTCGGATTCATAAAATTGTGCTTTCAAAAGTTGACAATCACCTGCGAAATTACTTTCATAATGCGAGTCCGTCAACGTCCTAGCTACGAAATACAACTTTCACCTGTTAAATTTTAATAAAATACCCCTTATAGCACTGATTTTGGTACCCCGAGGACACCAGATGCTACACTCATTTTCGTTTATCCATTGAAGAAAGAATATGAACCACAAAAGCTGCTCAATCTTGGCTGGTGGAAATTCAGTCAAATACTCACCATCTGATCATACACTACTCCTTTAGGGACTAATATACTCTCACATAAATCATATAAGAGGGCTCGAGGCTGTATCCAAAAATGTTGGAATGTTGCTCAGTCTACAAAGAAACCATTCAGTTAAGTATCAAACAAAAAACAAACCAACCATTCATTCTCAGAACTGGCAATCAAGCTACAACTCAGAACTACCGATAAAATTTCATAAACCAAAGTCCTCATAAATTTATCTGGTAATCAGCTCATACATCAAATCCTACCATGGATTGATCATCCACAGAATTTCCCGGTCTATCAACAATTGAATCTACATTACCAGCACTAGAAAATACGACATGCTTGCTATGATGACAATGGAGGTGTTGTAACCTTTTATCTCAAGTCGCAGTTTTGAGCTTAGATGTTAATCATATGGAATTTGGATGTATGCCGCATCAGAAACAAAAGGAACGTCAGCATACATGCCAGCGAGAGCACATCGCATAGATTCGAGCACAGTGAATAAGTAACCAAAAGCCACCGCTGTCCAAAAGTGCATGCCAAATTTGCCCCAGTAAACAGCAAGTGGCATCCAACGACTGATGGTACCAATTACCTGCAATGAAATCTCCAGCAACATTCCCATCACGACATGGAACCTGAAGAAGTGAGGCCACTCCTTTCTCCTCACAATCCCGAGGTAAGCCATGAAGAAGTAGGCCATAAAAAACCAACTAGGTAGACTGCCAATGGATTCAAAGAACGGGTATGTCAAAAACTCAAGGTCTTCGAGAAATGGATGAAGATGATAGGCTGTTTCTGCATACATCCATGTCTCATGGAGAGGCATGAGATAAGGAAGGCAAGCTAAGGTTCTCCACCACCAGCGGGGCTTCTTTGTCATTGGAGGGAAGCGATAACTGTAAGGAACATCCTTGGCTGCTCGGGGAGCCATGCCAGATCCTCTGCGTTTAGGTATATGAGGAATGGTGCTTAACAGCCCACCATGTTCACCACTCAAAAGTGAAGTTGATGAAGCTGAAAGAAGCAAGGATGATGATGCCCGTGCCAAGTGATGAGTAAGATCTAAAGGAAGAAACAAAAAGTCACAGCAAAAAATAAGACAGGGCCGTAGAGTAATTATGATCAATAAGTGCCCAAAAACTAGATCATAAACAAGGAAATTGACTTATAACTTGCCAAGACTCCGACGTACAAGAGTGGTGGCATTAAGGTATCCCATGCTAAGAACATGTATAAATACTTAAACAATAGCATTATCCAAGTGCCTTAAGGTCTCTGAAAATGACAATATAAGAGGACATCTGATGATGAGTAGTAATCATAAATCATAATTACGCCCAAACTTGCATTGAATGTTTGCCAATTCACAAAAATAAAAAAAGTGCAACCAAATCAATGAGCCATTTTACGGTCATTTCTCTATGTTCAAAAAACCTATCAACTTGGAAGTCAGATAAAATGCTGAATTTCACCTAAAAACACTAAAATGTACCATAAATCAATTACCATAATCACAATATTATTTCTACCAGGATAAGGCCATCTGTTGGCCTAGAGCAACCCAGATAACTATGTTTGATGATGACATAGCACTAGAGTCCATTAACTCACTGAAATACCATTGCATAACTTAAATACCAAATGCAAAGAAGTGAAACGAACGGGTCAAAAAATCATGTTAATGATTACAATAGGTTACCTGCAGGACAATGTGACTTGAGCCCCTCACTCAGTCCATACAAAGCTTTGACAGTTGGAAATGAAGATTTTGCAGGCAAAGGGGTAGGTCGTGGCCAAGAAGTATTACAAGACAGAGGCTTGCATCCTCTAGAATGCATCGTGTACCCATTTATGATCATTTCATTAATCTAACTCAAGAACTGTAAACATAAAATTACAAACATGAGTAAAAGGACTCATAGAGTAGTTTTACCACATAGACTCAAGGTTGCATCAAACAATGCACAGATAAAATTCAAATTTAATATTAGTGGCGACGACAGGAAACTGGAAGCAACAGAAGAAAACAATGCATAGATGGTTGCGTCTCTATGACTCGAACAACAAATTTTAGGGGAAGAATAATACGTACCCACTATACCACATCGCCCTAATAAATAATACCTTTAGGGTGGAATTGGATTGTGAGAAAAGATAGAAGAAATAAGAAAGAATAGGATAAGGGTGTCATCATAGAACTAGTCGAGTGGGAAGCCTAGTGTAATTAAAACAGCAATACTTTATCACGAGTAGATTATTACGGAGTACAACAAAAGAGGAGAAGAGAATAAAATCAATAATAATAATAATAAGCAAAACATAAAAACATGGAAGCTGGGGAATAAAGTTAAAGAGAGATATACCTGACAAAGATGAGCAGAAGCATAGAAAATGAGGGGATTTGGAGTTGATTGGGAAGGAGAAGGGGAAGGGAGAGAGTTATGTACTTAGGGTTACTGCCTTACTGGTGGTGGATACTGGATAATAACACTGGTTATGTAATTGATTGCAGAGTTTGAAGGACTTTGGGATAAGGGCGGATCCGTCTAAGTAGTACACTATTGGATCGGTTTTGAGTACGGGTACGAGTTTTTTTTGTGAAATATCCTGAGGTTCATACTTTTCCCCGGTAAACTAAAATATATCGTCGATGTTTTTTAAACAAAGACCAACATACCCTTTCACTCTCTCCCTCTCTCTTTCTTCGCTCTCAAATTCTCCCAAAACCAACTAAGAAAAATAAAATAACATTTTCAATATCGAAATTAATGTCCAAGGACCAATCATCAGTAAATTAACTAACTTATAATCTACTGAATTACAACTCTTTTTTTAAACGTTCGAATCCACATGATATAGCATAATTATCTCTCATCTGCATTAACAACATAAAAACGTGAAAAAAAAAAAAGGTTGACCCGAGGAAGCCAGCAGAGGTCTTCCTACAGAAGGTTGAGTCGTCTGCCCTGGGTGCTGGATGGGTTGTGGCTGTTCTAGACATAGCATTGAATGGATTGCTTTGGTGATGTTTGGCTATAGAAAATGATCACTAGGCCCCACGGTGGGCGCCAAATTATTTTGGTAAAAATACCGAGTTATTAATTTTAAATTGAGGGAAAGTGATCGATTTAAGGCCTTCTACCGAGGAAAATGTAACGATACGAATGAATGCAAAAGCAATGAAAAAGAGATTGACAAGAGGAATTTGGTGACGCGAAAAACCCGATGTGGGAAAAACCGCGGGGGAGTCGGAATCCCACCAGCTTTATTTGCACTATAATCGAGACGGAATAATGAAAGAAAAGAAATACAAAAGATGATTTTGCTAGAGTATTGTTAATTGCTTAAGTGGTGTATATTAATGGAGTATTCTTGTGTGTTGTTGCCAAAGTGTTGGTGTAGAATGAGATGATCTTCTAGGTATACTTTGTTCTTCCTTTATAGTTGCTCTGACCTAGGGTTTCTGCCTCCACGCTCCAGCCGTTTCTGCTCCTGGTTTTCAGCATTAACTCTAAGAAAATAGGTAACGTGTGAACCCCCGCGGTTATACGATAAAGTAAATAAAGATATTGCGGCCGAAAATGCGTAATTTTAAAAACTTTAAAGAAAAAAACCGCGAATTCACTATATAAACCAAAATTAGAGTTTAATAGAGCGTTTATACAAGAATACTACTTAGCTAGATGTGCGGGATCTTAATCCCTGAATAAAACACAATTATAATACTAAGTACAAATATAACTACAACGAGAAAGGGTCAATCGTTGTACGAACAACGCTCGCTAGCTCACTCGTCAAACCTCATGTAGGCACCGGCTTCAACTTGTTCATTCATTATAAATGAATGTCACAGTCAGTTGGGAGTAACTCAGGATTCTCCCAGCCATATTGCATCAAAACATACATAATAAAGAACATATAAGCATAATCCAACACAAGCAAGTCAATTTAGATATCATAACAATAAGAACGATTAGTACACGATACATTACGATATCATAGGTAACAATAAACCATAACATGAAAAGTAAACCAACATATATGAAACTCGTGAGCACAAAGAGAATGAAGAGTAATATTTATCATTTACCGATCATATCGATACTAAGAGGCTTGCATCTCACCTCTTAGTGCTCGATATTATCAAAAGACTCTTAAAGGAAAAGGACAACCAACAGAAATAATCATGACAATATGACTCACGATACTTAGCCAAGAACGACACTAAGTCAGGGATTCACAAGACACATCATTCAACAATACAAGACATAACTCACACGGTAAATGGCATATGCAAAGCATAATAACTATGCCAGACAAGACAAGACAAGACAAGACTCTCACAGTAAATGACTCGTACAAAGCATCTTAACTAGTCAATACAATACCAGACTCAATCCACCTGGTAGGACGATGATTATATACGGTCCTAGTCTAAACCTGGACCTCGACTCTCGGGGTGAACATTTCCCGATTAGACATGCGATAAACATTTCGCATCCAAGATTCGATACATGGCACACAGACCGTAACCAAAGGTCGAGTAACCCCTAATCGGAATCATGGCACACAGTCCGTAACCAAAGGTCCGAAGAAGGGCGGAAGTGTAACCTCAATCCGGAAACATGGCACGCATACCGTAACCAAAGGTTCGAAAGGAGGGCGGCATAATAAGTCAACTCGAAACATGACACACATACCGTAACCAAAGGTCGAGTGACACCTAAATCGGAAACATGACACACATACCGCAACCAAAGGTCCGAGAAAGGCTAAAAGGAATGTCTAGTTAACATGTTATGCACAATGTCACACTTGAGCCAAACAACCAAAAATCGTCACTTAACATGTGAATGAGACATAGGCAAGGTGTTCCAATGATAAACAAGTGTCAAAATACCATACATAAGCATTAGAACCAAGGTTAAGAAGCATAATCAACAAGAAACATGAACTCCAATTCAAAACAACAAGTATAGAACTCAACTACAACAAGGGTCAACTTCAAATGGTCATAACTTTAATTCTAGACATGATAAAAAGGTGAAACAAATTGGAAGAGATAGCTTATCCTCTTCGGTTCTAACGGTAGACCACAAGCCCAAAACACGCAAGAAACTGGGGAGATGTGACCATTTTAATAAAACGCGACATTGCAGGAAAAGTTTCCTCCGCCGGGTGAAAATTTTGCCCACCGAGTGAAATTTCACCCTTTGCAAATTTTTTACCAAAACTCAACTTTATACACCAGGTGAAAATTTCGCCAACCGGGTGAAATTTCGCACTTGGCAAATTTAATCCATTTTTCTCATGAAAATTTCACCCAAAATAATTTTTGAAAGGAAATCATCATACTACACTATCAATATCAACATCCAAACATTATTCAC
>JAOWBH010017599.1:0-16120 GCA_028566215.1 Silene coronaria
ACTACTCGGTTGAGTCAGGCCAACTCGACCGAGCTACCATTCCACTCGGCCGAGTTAACCCTACTCGGCCGAGCCACGGGCTAAAGTAATACGCAGTATTACACCCTCTCCACCTTTCCCGCTCAAACTGAGCCAAGTCCAAGACAACCTCTCCCTCCTTCTCTCTTTCCCTTATTCCCTCTCTCCAAGCTGAACAATAAAAAAGTCTTTCTACCTTCCTCTCTCCGTGTTTTCCTCTTAAATTGAACGGAAGCCAAACAAAGATTATTTGACCTCCCTCCCGTTTTTATGACTATGTGATATGTATGCACCTGTCCTAGTCCCGTTTTTTATGACCATGTGATATGTGGACGAACAAATACTTGGAGATCAACAACCTAAAGCATTATTCTATATGTTCATCCGTTCAAGTGACAGTACAACATCGAGGCTAAAACAGTAGTAGTTATTCATACTGTCTACCTTTTCCATGAGAGTAACAAATATCTTGGCAAAACATAAAAATGCTAGTACAACAGGCTTCAATGTGAGTGTGGACGAAGAAATACTTGGAAATCTGAAGCATTATTCCATATGTTCATCAGTTCATGTGACAGTACAACATTGAGGCTAAAGCAGTAGTAGATATATTCTGTTTAGCATGGATGCTCTTTTAGTGTACTTTTTACATGGGCAATGGATTTCAATCAGAAAGCTTTAATTGCAACAAGAATGTTAGGATTCTCCGCCGACTGCAATTTGTCAACGTAAATTCACAAGAAGCAACAGGGGAAAAAGGCATTAGGAACGAAATTAGCGATACCCTTGCTCACTCGTTCTCCATTATACTCAACAATTTCTCCCTATTTGCCAAAAAATCAGGGGGAAAAGGTTATAAATTAACCAATTGGATGTATTCCATATGAATCAAAGCGTGTGTGGGAGGAAGACACAAACCATATGGATTCCAACACCAATCTGCCCATATAGCATCCAACCTTACCCTATTCACAACTCATCAGGCCACCATGACACCAACACACTCACCCCGACCCCAACTCATCTTACCCTCTCTACCTCTCCCTCTCCCCATCTGAAAAAAAAACGCAAAACATAATCGTTTAGAAAGTTGTCTTGCATTTATTACAACTCTTGTTATTTTATGATTTATTATAAATTTCTAGTTTTACCTCATAGCCCTCGAGGGCCCCAGCCCGCTCCACCTAATTCCCAACACCTATACCCACCCATTGAACACTCAACCTCCCACTACTTAAAACGTGAACATTACACCTCAAACTTACATATACATATAAATCCAAAACCAGCTTTGTGATTCACAAAACTTGCCTTGTGTTGCGCAATTCTATCCGAAATACCTCAAATCCAGAAAAACTTAGAAGTTTGCCTCCCCTTCCTTTACCTCTATTTCTCTCCCTTTAATCCCCCTCATCTTTCTTGCATTCGTATTTTTATATCTAAACACGACCTAAGACTTTGCCCGTAACCGCACACTTTCTTTTACCAACTTTCTTTCACCACACTATCTGATACCATCCACTAAGAAGCCGCATCACCGAATTTAAAGTTTTTTTATAATATTACGTAATATCAAAACAAATGAGCTTAGCTTATGACAAGGTAAGAAGATCTGAGTATACACGGAGAAGTTGATTCCAGATGACCCATAGTAAAAAAAATGTAATGCAGACTCATATATTGCATTGACGGGCTCGTACTTCACAATACCAGAAGTACATACAATTTAGCAGGACAGTTGCTTTACCTCATCATTATCGATATTTTACAGATTAATATATTGCCTTACTTCCATGTTCAATCACTAATAAAGTCAGATATAATAAAGCAAATGCATTGACCATGACCCTTTCACAGATTAATATACGGCACTACATTCTTTACCCCATGTAACACTTATCTCCTTTGGCTTCTATTACTCTTATCAAGTACATTGCAATATCAAATTCTTATTGTTGCGCTTCCTCAACCACTTCTGACAATGAACATTGTGAGTTAATACCTACAAGCTATGAACCTATACTTTTACCATGACCATTTTGCCTCATCTAGTCTCAAGTTTCCTCCTCGGTTTCAGATGGAAGATTGTGAGTTAAGCCTTACAAGATGGCAATTTTCACTTGTACTATGACCTGAATTTCCCTTGTTGGGTCCCAAGTATTCAACCTCGGTTTCAGATGCTAATGATGATTAGTATTTGACTTCCGTGGACTTTTTTCTAGGCTTATTTCATGGTTTGGGAAATGAGATCCTATATATATGACTTATATAAGTGATCTCGCAAAGGCAAGGAAAGTCCTTGTAGAACTTGCATGCATGTTTCAATTTACTTGTAACGTATATTAATAAATTGCATACTTGCCATGAGCTAATAATATGTGCGAAGTGAGGGTGGCCATACAACATACCTCTCATCTCGCCATAAAAAACTCACACATCCCATTCAAAGCTGTCTACTGCCCTATTCTCATTGGCTCGTTTCTTTTGGAACGTCATCAGTTGGTATATATCTTTGACAATAGCTACATAATTGAAAGGTTAATGAAGAGAACGTGATTAAGTTTGACGATCAAGATAAATAAAACATATGATAGAGTAGCAAGTGAAATGCAAAATGTTATGCTTCATGCAATGTAGCATTATAGAAATGCTTCAAAGTTGGTTAATCCAATGTAGCGATACTAAACCATTACGTAAAATCAAGCTAAAGATGACAACCAACTTACGCCGTCTTTTACAAATAACCAAAACTCCAGCCATCGACAATACCCTACCAAACTAATTAAGGAGGGGGGAAATGAGAGTAAGTCTTACTTTGGTAGGGTACAAGAACCTTGGCATCTCCCAATTTCAATGAAGTGCCTAGAACACGTTCCTCAATTTAGAGTGAGCTTTATAAGGGTAGCTTAGAGCTACTTGAGTCTGACACAAATAGGCTAATTTCTACCACGATTCATACTACGACCCACACAAATCACACGTTAAACAGGAAGTGGCTAGAAAAGTAAGAGAAAGGAACAAACAAATTTTAGCCTAATACAAAATTGAAATAACTAATTAAAATTTTTCCACAACAAGAAGATACTATTGATTTGTCATAACAGGATGAGTCACTTTTTCCCCAAGGAGGTTCCAAATGTTGGTTGGGTCTTATTCCTCATTTGTATTTATATTCTTCCTCTCTGACTTTTTGGAGAGGTTACATAATGCTTGTTGCGCCTAGCACGAAATTATAGAAAACCACCATGTACATGTTATACCAATTTGTTATCAATGCCACTCACAAATTATTTTAAGACAATTGTATGAGAAGAACCAAACTGTGCCATATAAACCCAAAGCGCATAATGTAACACCCATTCACTCCCACACTATATCAAAGAACTTGACAATTCACAAAGGAGATCTTCTTGACATTTTCTAAAAAGTAGAAAAAGGAGTTTAAGAGTCATGACTCATAAGCATATGTCTTAAAATGAAAATAACAGATATGGAGAATGAAATTCAGGTAGGATATTGGTTTTCTATAGCAATAACACAGCTACTAATACAAAATTAGGAACCAAATACAAACTTGAAAACTGAACAAACGTAATTGAAATGCTTTAGGAATACGAAATGACCAATATCCTACCTGGATTTCAGTCTACTGGGCCTGCTATAGCAATAACACAGCTATTAATACAAAATTAGGAACCAAATACAAACCAAAAGCTAACATTGAAACACACAATACAATACATCTAATCATAAAGAACCTAACCTTGAGAGCCAGCTTTCGTTATCCCAGTAGGATTAATTAACATCCTCTCACTCGAATTAGTCGATAAATTCCTCGTATCGACAAGCTGTCTCTTCTTATGCCGTCTATATAAAACACAAAAATGATCAGGAAAAAACCTATAAATCCCTTTGTAGCAATGCAAGCATCTCAACTTCATATCACAACATACTTTGCCTTCATTCTCGCCTATTTTTATTCTCTCTGCTTCAGGAAAGGAGTCTTCTTCTGAGTAATTGAAAACTTCTTCTGAGTAATTGAAAACGAGCCCATCTCTCCATGCTAATAAAACACAACCAGAAATAAATATCATGAATTAGATAAGCAGTTTTACATGCCAGTAAGCTATGACATTATGCTTTCAAACTTACAACAAGAGCGACACCTAAGCTACTAACAAACTGAGTTACTACTACAATAAATGTTTCTTAAGATCATCTTCATCGTTTTTCAATTGATAAATCAGCTAACCATACCTTGCAAAAAAGCCTTATATGACAGAAACTGATGAGATTAGTTCGAGGCTAAATAATTAAACGTATAAACTACTCTATGATGCTCAAGTGCTAAACTAACATTTCTGTACTACACCCTATGTACATTAGTTGCCGAAGAGCATGAGAAATAAGCGTGCTCTAAACTGACTTACCCGATAAATCTAATGGATTCTTTAACTACATTGCTGAATCTATCATAATGAAATCACTCAAATAATGTAATCGGCATAACAGCTCAGATATTATCAATGATAATATTACTTCCTTTCAACTGGTCAGAAATGTCTGTAAAACAAAGTAGCCTAAAAATATATCTATGTAAAATACACTTAAAGCCAGCTTTAGTATAATATAACTTCTGGTGTACTACAAATTTACAATGTATCAAGTAATATGTTCTCTTACTTGAAATTCTGGTGTACTACAAAAAGGACTTGTTTTCATGTTGCAGGTAGTTGAGCTAATATCATAATAAGTGCGATTTAAAACCCAAATATGGTACCACACATACTCGTTCGGCAAATATTAATGACATTCATGCTTAGAAACCCAAAAACGTCAAAAACCGGTTATGGATGGCTGCTGAAACCGCCTGCACAGGGAAAAAAAAAGGTCCTGTCAAACTTTTTTTAGAGGCCAAGTTCTTTTGCGTATGATAATAGCAAGGAACCCGATATAAAGGTCCTGCTTTACTTGATCTAACTACAAGTCCGTAATAATAACTATGAAGTGGTGACCCTAACTCCTAAATACAAAATTCACAAAAATCGCATCCCTTGCCTCTCCTCCTCGATTCTACTCCCACAAAACTGTTGGTTGACCCCTATAATTTCCTCAGACAAGCAGTTACGCAAATCAAAAATATTCTTCTACTCTGAACCTCTACCTCCAACCCATACTCACGACCACTTAATCACTCACCAAACTCAATATGACTATACAAGACAAACATTGGAGGTACCGATTTTTAGGGGAAAACAGGTTTAACACCTATCAGAATTCAGGACACTGATTATCGAATCAAAATCGTAATCTTTTCACCTTGATTCTAACAAGTGAACACCAAAACCATACATGAAACTAATACAAATGAACTGGAGTTTGGGATTAACCGTGTTAGTACCTTAACTAGATTTGTCTAGGACTCAGGAGTAGAAACTAATGACTTGTTGTTACTACCCTTATCACCTCATACATCTAGCATCCGCTTCTCCGCCACAAGTCACCCTCAACACCGACATCGTCACTTGTGCTGCCGCAACCAGCCTAGCCCTCTTTTTGTACCACCAGAACCCATCTGCAGCTCTCAGGATGAGTAAACAACAAAAAAATGTCAAGATGAAGCCTTGAAAAGCCCCGACAATAAGAGCAAGCTAATATTAACGATGAAGCAAGCCTTTAAAAGCCCCAAAGATATACACCTTGTAATATTCCGAGCCAATAAGCCTTTTCAGCTCTATATAGTAATGATATATCCCCAATGCGATATAAATAACACTAACAGAAAATATTAGACATTAAGACAAAGCATGAAAAAACTTACAAATGAAGGGAAAATCTCGTAGTTTATTTTTTTCCCCTCTTAGGTGCTCCATGGCCGACAACCTGGTATTGGATAACCTTAAACATTGGCGTGCCCACAATTTGAGACCTGGAAAAAAAAATCTGAATATAGTAAGTAGTCTTTTGCGGAGTAAAAAAAAAAAAGTAAAGAACAGATCCAAGAACAATTTATTCATTCTTTTATAGATCAAGTTCATTGATAAAGTGAACGCCTCGGATCACCATTCACCCATACTCATACCTCACCACCTTCCTCCCTCCGAACCCACCCCCACAGATCTTCATCCTAAATTACCCCTCCCTGGTCGTAGATTTACTAAAACTACCTCTCGCCCTTTCTGAAAACCCGCCGCTAGCTATGGTCCTACTACCCCCTCATCTTGTCCCTCGTGAGCGAATATCTAAGAAAACATTTACCAATTTTCATTTCCTCATACCCATTCTCCCTTTTAGTTCATCAATTCATTATCTTTTCCAATTTTGGTTGTTCGTCGTGTTTGGTTAATTAGGCTAAAGTTCAAGCGCCTTCCTTGGATTCCGGTTCTAAAGACGACGGCAATTGGTCCAGTGATGCCAGGTGAAGTAATAGGCAAGCGGAGCTAGGTTATTAATAACTTGTTTGTTCTGACATGGTATTCTCCCAAGTATATCCTACCATATTATAGGCCCATCTGAAGCTTCGACTATACCTAATAGGATATATATTTAATTAACATAACAAAGCAATCAGCTAACCCATCGGACTGCATAATGAGCTATTCGAATCACTTAAATAATAAGCATCAACGGGTCCTAGTCCTACCTACCTATTGAGAATTTTCTGGCGTATTAGAAAACAAAGAAACAAGTCCCAAGAACTCTTCAATTTGGTATGCTTATGTGAGTGACGTCAAAAGCTTGAAACACCAGATCATAAGAAATTTTTCAAAATATATATATACAACAGGGAGAAAAATATCCATCAAACTTTAGCCACAAAATTTCAATCATAATAATTCCTTTATTCCCAACAAAAAATATACTAAATATATGAGAGGTTTAACATCACTATGCCATGTCAATACCTCCCTCCCTATCTCCCTTCTGTCTCCCTTCATCGCCCTTCCCTTCTTACTGTAGAACACAATATACCTGTCCGTATCTTGTCATCCTAGCACTGTGTAACACCCGGTATAAATCAAAAACGGCAATATACTCCCTTTAGCTAACATTATGGAGGTTTACTAAACTACAGTACGAATCAGTTTCGAAGAACATTATGACCATATTTCCTAAGAAACTACACTTACTTGAACAATGTTGACACCACGTCTCTCAAGGCAGTAACAAGTAGCTATTTTTCAAAATTAAAGCGAGTTGTTGGGATGATGAGCAAGCAAACAATAGACAGCTCTCAAAAAAGCAAATAGCTTAACTGGAAATCAACCTCTAAAATGAGACCCTGTTTGCGTATAGGTGATAACTCAACATTCATTTAACATGATATACCCGACCTTTAAATTTCCACTATTTAAAGTTGAAACATTATAGCCCTAAACTACAACAGTCGGGGATTAAAAGACAAATTACTACACCAAATCAAAAACTTTCTTCCTCAATTTATCCATCAAAGCATCTCCAAATTCAACAATCAGACCCACCCCGAAAACCAAACTCTAAAAATAACAGAAGAACAGAACATTCCAGGCGTAACAAGCTGAAACAAGAATTCAGGCTCTAAGAAAGCAGAGATAATTTGAATAAAAAAAGCCCATTATCAGTCGTACGCTGAAGGCTCACTTCATTCAGTTTCAGATAACCTCGTAGTTACAAGTTCACCAACACTGCTGTCAATTTCTCTACTCGTCGCCCATCCTACAATCATTAAATTTCTCATACCAGAGTGGAGTCTAGAGTAGACTCCACTGCTACCCAAATCAACCATAAAGCTCCATTCAAGAAGCCAATCTTATAAAAGACGTGTGACAATTACCGTCTCTTTCTTTTAGAAAAGGAAAATATAAATTTTGATAAAACTACCTACCTCAAAGCTTCCTGAGTAATATCCTCGTGACTACCTCTATGTTACTTGAGTACATGTGTGTAAAAGTGACAAAACAAATAAACATCCATAAGCCTGCTTAACGTTGCAGAAAGTAAATTCCAAAGATCTTGACAAATAGAAAAGTATTGTATCACAAATTACCGAACATAAACAAGATGGTAGTCATCTACAGCCCCTTCAAAGCAAACATCACCAAACACATATCAATCCACCGTGAATACATGTATATCATAATGTTAAGGATACTAAGGCATTTGAGAATGATAAAACCTAGGTTATTGGTTTGTGTCAGGCTTTGTTGGTTCACTTTGATATGCAGAACTCATAAACCCCAATTACAATTTTACACTCTATGACACAATTATTTAAACATCTACAAGAACCTTCAACCCCAAAAGTTGTTTCTTTTAGTAGAAAATATGACGGCCCAATGTGAAAAGCACAAAGCAAAGTAACATTATTTTCAGTACTAACATATACCAGTTTAACTACTTGAGATAATCAACGCTTCTCCTACAAACCAGAAACAATGACCCAACTGGAATTGTAAACCTGACGTTTGTCCTGGCAAAGACCTTACCTCATTTGTGGCAAATGATCTGAAAAACATTACCTCATTCATGCCAACCAAGATGAGACAAATAATCAACTCATAAACACAGCAGAACTCGTGCTCCCATTATACACACCTCAACAGCTTATACGACAAATTTACTAAAAAAACTATTGAATTATTTTCTGAATATGTAAAATTTCAGTAGAACAGTGGCATAATATGGAACATTGCTTTGAACCTCATTAAAAAAGCAATGGAGTAAAAATAAGCTTATTTCACATCCGGATCCGCGCAAGGACAAAGCTTCCCTGCACCACAAAAAGGCCCTTAAATAATGATTCGGTGATTCCACCCAGACACAAATCACATGTCAAATAGGCATAGTTTGAGCTACCCCATCAAGCTAACTAACAAGAGACACAAAGCCCACCACAAATATGAAAATTATAATCCAAACCCACATTCATATTTCTGGAGAGGCAATAATCACATGAGGAGTGACAACGGTATAGACATCACAAACACGTCAGTTCCCAATCATCATCGTTGGCGCATCATCATCATCGTGGTCAACCCAGAATTCCTAAACCAAAGCAAATCAAAGCTTAAAATCCCATCAAAGCAGTTTCGTACACATAACACTTCAAGAATTCATGAAACAACTTAACACAAATCAAGTGGAATAAGGGCTACGGGAAAAAACCCGAGATCTGATTTTGTTACACTGAGCTTTGAGATGATAGAGCCTGAAACTTATGCTAATATCAGGAAACAACTTAACATAAAGCAGTTGCCCCGAATCCTCGAACATCGCTCGAAAGAAGTCAAATTCGCTATTTTAAGCAATAATAAAACAAAGTTATGACGAATTAGAATTGGGAGTTCACTAACCTAAGATCAGGAACAACAATGCAAAATCATCAATGCTACCGCTTATAGCCTGGTATGCAGACGATCACCACCTTAAAAATAGCTGCAACAACAATTGAAAGAAACAAATAACATGAGAAGGTGGAAGAACTCGTAGTTTGAAAGCAACAAACTGGTAAGAAAAAATGAGGATGTTTGAGAATGAGTGTTGGAGAGGAAAAGAAGGGAGAAGTATAAATGAGTAGTGGAGAAGTTGACAAGTTGTAGGCACGTGCTGAAGAGGGTAGGGGAACCGTTGGCCACTGTTCTCACAAAATATCTTTGAAGTTCTCACATTTTAATAAGTGAGGATCCAAATTCCAGGCCCGTGGTTTCGTAAAGGGGTAGTCACGATGTACTCCCTAACATCCCCTCATATACGGCCATGCATAGTTAACCACTAAACATTCTACGTCGTTTCTGAGACGATTAACCACCACCGTAGATGCTGAACATACACGAATAAGGATATCCAATAAATTCAAAACTAACACTACCCAGCAAACACTACCCGGAAAATTACAGGAAATGACACACCTATGACACGCACAGAACAAGATCTTATCTTTTCATTTGTAACTTGACGAAAAAGTTGTACTTTGCTCTCAAGAATTTTAAATGATGTTTAACATATCCTTTTTAGCAAACTACTATTTAAAATGACGAGCAGGGCGAATGTCGAGAACAATATTGAGCCTTTCTAAGATGACTGCTACAATTATTGACTATTGTGGTGACTGTAAAAAAAATGGGTATGACAACAAACCAACGTGTGGATACATCGGTAAAGGGGGCTAACAAAGTCATAAATGTGGACCCAGTGAGTATGCTGCCAGAAGTACAATTTTATCGGAAGCCCAATTGGCAGCAACATTATCACCACCATCAAAATAGCTACTACCATTCCAAAACGGCAACTTCTGCCACTAACTTCAACATGAAAACAATAAACAACACTCCCAATCTCCCACATCACCCAAACCAAGATGAATCAGTTATTTCAACCACCCATCTTTCAAGCACCTTTAGTAGATCAAAAATCATAGAATACAACTGTCTTACAACATGAGACGATCCTTTTAAGTAATAACTGAATCTTTTCGTACCTAAAAAACTGTCTTACAGGTATTACACGATAATTACTATCATTAGTTGAAATCATTTTTAGAAACCAACAATCCTTCAATTACTATCATTAGTTGAAATCATTTTTAGAAACCAACAATCCTTCACCAAAAGTTATAATCTTTCCTCAATAATCAATTAACCTATCACCCACTTCACTAAATTTGACTCATCTAAAACCATACTCCCCGTGTCTCAACCATTTGTTTACCTTTTATATTCTTCGTGAGGCTTGTTTTAATCAATAGTGTACAAATGATTGGGCGGAAGGAAGTGATAAACTAATCACAGATCTAATTAATCATGCCAAAGAAGATTCGAACCCCACTAAACCCCGAAAACTAAACAAAGAATAACTAAACGCAATGATTTGACCATGGTCAGAGGACCAACCGGTCAAGAACTATCTTCCCTCGGTTCCGCCAGACGCACAAACTTGATACTCAGGAAAGACATCATAGATATGAGAATTGTCGGGAAGGATAGCAACTGTGAGCTTACTAAAACACAGTGGTAACTATAAGTAGAACAAGGCTGGGTCCAGCAGCAGCAACAACAGACTCACAAAAACCAACAACAAAATACCAGCATTCACGTGTAAACAAGAAAGCAGGGTGTACCGACGCCAACTGCTGGGCCAACTACGCTCTGTATACACCATACTGAACAGGCCCGAACCTGGTAGGCATTACACGGTAACCCAATGAACAAACTAACAAGATCTACAGTCTACACTAAACCCACCAACCCACCCGCGGGTCCCCACCAGCGGTAACTCAGATGACATCACCTAATGCATGCGGTCAGCTAAAAACATAAGGAATACAATACCAAAAAAAAAATAGAAATAGTTGTATAGCCAAAACCACAAAATACAATAATCAACGATAAACCTGGTTTTTAAAGTCAGTGGAAGCGTTCACTCAAAACTGCAACCATAACAACGGCAATCTACGATTAGATCAGCTATTGCAGGCGGTCAACCAAAAACCCAAGGAATAAAATAATAGTGAAAATTGTAAAATACAGAGTAATAAATAGTAAGGAGGAGAATAAGCACAACCTTAAACCGTCGCAGAGCTCAAGATGTTTAGCAACATGAAATTCAACCGGGCACGAGATGGAAAGCTGAAGGAAAAAATGAAGGCGTGTCAGGACTGTTCGAGAGGAAACTCAGAGGTAAGTAGAAACGAGAAAAGGCCCAATATTCGAAAGAAAAAATAATTTATCAGCCCACCTAAGAGTGTGCATACCAAACTGCAGTGTCGAAAATGACCAAACTCCGGTCAGACCCCAGCGTCCCTCAACAAAATATGCTTCCACAACCCCAGAAGGCGCAAACATAAGCAACGTAGTCGTAGCAAGCATACAATCTGAATATAAATCACAATTTAAACTCAGGCATCTACAGGGAAACAAAAACAAAAACATAGAAAGAGCGACCGAAGGCAATATGCGATCTGCGCGATACGTTCAAGCAATGTGTAAGCAAAGGGATCGCACGCGACAAACTCAAATGACTATCGCATGTCAGCAAAGAACAAAGGCGTCGGGGGTAAGAAAAATCCAACCGTAGAGCTAACGTGCCATAAATTAAACATTAATTAAGTAGTACCCCAGCTAAAAGAGTACACAAAGCGTAGGATGGACCGATTATGTCATGAGATTGACGAGTAATGAGGAGAGAAGTGTCCGAGTGGCACAATGAGGTCGGTGAGATGTGCTCGGGAGATCAGAGAGTAATGGAGGGCTTAGATCTAAAGAGGCAATCTGACGGTGGAGATTAGGCTTGGTTTGGCAGTATTAATGGCTACAAGGATAAAGGGGTTCTCTCGGTATAAGCACCCCATCTAAGAGAGTACACAAAGTGTAGGATAGACCGATTATGTCAACGGTGCTAAACCGAAACACTGAAGATCAGCGGCATTTTGCAAGGCCTGATAATCAAATAAAATATACGCATTCAAGGAAAAAAAATAGTATAAAGCACGACTATTATGATTATTACACGAGGGAATCTAAAAACCAGGAGTCCAAAATGATAACAGCAAACGAGCAATTGCTTACCCACTCGTACAGAGCCCCGTGAAACAAACAAATAGACACCCATATCAAACAATCACAGATTCAAACTCTCTCAATAATTCACGAATCTGCCCAACCATTAAGCACATAGGTAAGCAAGATATAAAGACCACCGAAAGGATGCAGACAATTCCAAACTAATTATATGCAACCTTTTAGACCAAGCCCTAACACTACGACATCAGACTCCTAATACACGGTCTACTGACACTAAGTCAAATTAGATTGAATTGAGAATAGAGTTTTAGATGAAAAAGACCTACTAAGAGAAACGTCGTGATGGGAAAGGGAATGGATGATTAAGCGGTTTGGTTTCCTTCAAAAGCTACGACCGTTCTCTACCTGAACAGATAAGACCTGATTCTTAAACCAAATATATGTGGAATACCTCGATACGTGAAGGAAACTCTGTGAAAGAACTCACAGAAGAGAGTGCACAACGGACTCTAGTAGTCTAGTGTCGGAAAGTAGCAATAATGGGAGGACCCCAAAAATCGTACATATAAGCATCAAAGTGGTAGGAGTACAATAAGAACTAACAACAACACAACAACAACAACAACAACAACAACAACAAAAAGCTAAACCCAATTATATAGAGGCAGTCCAAAATAGAGAAAGACGAAGGCCATACGAAATATGCGCAATACAGGCAGGCAATGTGGAGCGAAAGGTAACATCCGTGATGAGATCAAATGGCTACTGCCTGTCAGGAAGAAAGCGAAGCCGATAAATCATTGAATCAGTAACGACCCAAATAAGAATAAAATAATAGAGCAGACAAAGCTTTATGTAAAGGTGGTCTTACACTGATTCGCCAAAGCTCATAACCATCCTGAACAAATAATGGAGGCGCAAATATTCAGTGATGTAAGATAGAACAAACCAATTGTATAACTGAACAAACAAAGAATAGGCCTGGGCTTAATGGATTTGCGAAGAAGACACACCTGGGACTATCACATTGATCAGTACCAGCATCAGAGGTCGGTTTGCCGCCATATGTGAAACTCTCCCCACCAGATCTGGGGACCACCGGTAACCCACAGAAGGCAACCAAAAAAAATGCCAAATCAGGAAACCGATAATCGAAAAGCACAAATCAGAGAAGAAAACAAAACGGCATATTTCACACAGTAAAAACAAAATATGCAGCAATTTGTTAGACATGGCTACTCTAGTTTTTCAAGTCAAGTAGCAGCTAACGACATAGTTAATCCAGTATCATTGGATGATTTAAGATGACAAAGAAAGCCTAGAATGAAATTACAGGGAACAAATAAACAAACATGTACAACGGAAGTAGTGAATCAGTGAATATATAGAGAGAGATCCACCAATAATAAATTGTCCAAGATGGCATTCCGATTCTGTGAAACCACCAACCAATTCAATTGGTTCTCAAATTCAAGAGCACATGGTACAATTAAGCAAACAAGATTACTAAACTGAAACTAATATGAAAGAACATTCACGTGTACTAACTCAAGCGTCCAAATATTAAGGTAAAGATCTATGAAGATAAAGATCCAAAATAAGTGTCCAAACAACGCAAAGCCCCAAATAAAATCACAAATAGCAATTGAGATACGTAGACCACACTGATGGAAATATTTATTAGATACTGAGCTAATTAAGTCGAAAATTACACCACATGTAAGGTAATTTAAAGCTCACCGCAAGTCTTCCGACATCTGTGAGGCTGTGACAGTTGGAAGACACTGCAAATATTAAGAGCAGTTCAGAAGCAGGGAATAGATACTATCCTGAGACCGCATTCAGCACCAACAAAGTTCTCCAACCGCAGGGGAGAATGAACCCTTAACAGTCTTGCTCTTGTTTAAAATCTAAAAGAGGACTCGTGGTAAGTTACGAAAATATATCATATTAGGCTAGAGCGTGCTCTAAATATGTTTAGTCGTGACGCCAGAAATGGCAAGCTTAAAGTATTAGGCCACGTTTAAACACAAACAGAAACCATGCCCTCAAAGACGAGCCACCACTGAGCTCCTAAACCCACAACGGAAAACAACGTAGGAAAAAAAAAAGGTACCTTCCCTAAGTGTAATGGAGAGTAACAAACCATTTAGAATAGTAAAAAACCTAAAATGGGTGGGGGCAAAACTCTGATCGTAAGGGCAAATGAACCCGTAACTCATCTAAGAAAGAAAAAACACCAGCCGCAGGGGCGAGGGAACCCGCAACAAATTTTAAAAACATCACACATTAGGCTAGAACGACTTATAAGTATGCTTGACAGCGTCACCAGGACAACCAAAGTCAAAGTATTAGGTCAAGAACAGTATTACAGGCCATACCTTCAAAGTCAAGCTTTAACACAATTTAAAAAAAAAAAAAAACTCCAACCGTAGGGGCGGAAGAACCCGCAACATATCTTAAAAACAACACACTTTAGGCTAGAGTGGCTTATATATGTGCTTGGCAGTGACGCCAGGACCACCAAAGACAAAGTATTAGGTCAAGTCAAAACACAATCACAAGTCAGGCCTTCAGAGACAATCGAGAACATACCTCTTCCAATAAAACTCCAACCGCAGGGCCGAAGGAACCCGTAACAGATCTTCAAAAAAAATAATACATTAGGTTAGAGTGTTGTATAAATGAGCTTGGTAGCAATGCCAGGACAACCAGAGCCAAATTACCAGGTCAAGTACAAACACAATTACAAGCCATACCTTCAAAGAGGACCCGTTGCCGAGCTCCCAAACCCTCAAGAAAGGCCTCTATAAAAAAAACAGTATTAATCCCTAATCGAAACGAAAAACAACGAAACATTGAGCACTCATAAAAAAAGCAATAATAATTACAATAGTAAAATGACGACAACAACAACAACCATAATAATAACCAAAATAATAAGGGAACCAACTGCCTACATCAGCAAGAGAAGCATCACCCGCCACGGCATATCTGCAGCCTCTGTAATCTTCACCGTCTAACAAACAAGAAAACACGAAAGAGTTAATAATCAACAAATATAAGCCCATAAACTGCACAAATTGCACGATTGGTAGAAGGAAATCCAATTGACTCTTTGACACACAACAAAAAAACAGAGATCAAAGTTAAATAAACAAAAAAAACACAAATCAAAGCTAAAATACCCAGGAAATGTAAACCCTAGATCCCTAGTTTGCTGGTTAAGCGGCTCTTCCAATTTCAAACAATAAGTGGCTCTTCTAATTTCAAACAATAAGTGGCTTAAATCTAGGGTTTACCTTTACAAGGTAAAACAAATCGTGAACATCTTAATAAAATAAGTATAAGGATTAATAATTACCTTTGGGAGGATGTGAGATGGCAGGTTACGCGTAGGGAGCAGTGTTGAGGAGCGATTGTCGAGGGACGAATGCCAATGGTTGGATGAGAGCGATGAAATCAGTGAATGAAAAATGGGAAAAGAAATGGCTGGCTATTAGTAAAAGGAAATGGAGACAATCTAGCTCGTTTCAGGCTCAAAGATCAGAGTTAATAATAAGCAAATATAAACCCTAGATTGTACGATTTCTGTCTCTTATACA
>JAOWBH010017709.1:0-25255 GCA_028566215.1 Silene coronaria
GTATGAAAACAATTAATTTAAAAGAATAAAAAAGAAAAGGGGGGAAAAATGGTGTTGTTAATGGTGGTGGAGATGGTTTGTTGAGGAATAATGTGTGGGTGGGAAGATGGAAGCCATAATAATGTATGTTTCTCTCTCTTTATTTTCTTCACCTTCTCTTCCTCTCTAACTTTGTTGGTGTTGTTGCTTCTCTTTCTTCCATCCTTTCTTTTTTCATGGAATTCTTATCTATTTTTTTAACGTGTTTTTTTTTTTAAAAAAAAAAAATTATTTATTATTTTTTGATAGATTTTTTTGGGTGGTGCCTCATCTAGTCATCTACGTCGTTTTAATTTCTGGGTGGTTGGGTTGGAGGATGGGGGGTGATTAAATGTTGGTTTGGGTCAGGTTTGGATATTGGGTTGACAAATTACATACCCCTTCATTCAACTCCACATTACTAGTATTATCTATTTTGCACACTATTTACGATTAATTATTTGATTTTAATTTTTCAATACATTCATGTGCAATCTTGTTTGATTCGTCTTTACGAGTATATAAAAAATATCTAACTTTTATAATTTGTAAATACGTAGTTAACGATATTTATCGCGTAATACGCGTTGGCAAACGTGAAAAAACATGGTGATAGTATAGAGTTAAATGGAGGGAGTATTACAATAGCAATAGTGTATTTTGGAAAAATTTCAAAAAATTGCTCATATTTGCTTATCATAGGGTAGAGGTGATTAGATGTTAATTTGGGTCGTGTTTGGGTGTTGGTTTCAATTAATTTTTGGGTTTATGTATAAATTACAATAGTAAATGTATTAAATTATTCTGAAAATAATTTGTATCTGCTTATATATGCAAACGAAAAAATCTGGACCGCTTTTAAACAACTTACAAAAATAGTTAATTTTGTGAATTCATTTCTTCGAGTTAGATCAATTTACTAATATGTCGTACGATTATGTAGAGTAATAGAGATTCATCTTGTATTAATATCACCAAAATCATTTATTCACAAATACATGTACTTTGTGTTTACTAAAGATTAAACAAACCTCTTGAAATAAGAGACCAATGTTTTTTTAAGGGGTGTTTTTGAATGGAGAGATTCAGGGGAAAAGAAAAGGGAAGAAAAGTACGGGGATTTAATATCAGTTGTTTGACTAACAATTAGGAGAGGGATTTGGAAGAATTTATTTATAAAAAAAAAAAAAAAATTAAGGGATTTTCTACATAGTATTCTCGTTTTTTTTTTTTTTTTTTTTTACGTGGTGCCTCTTGGTTTTAAAAAACATTATTGTTACCCTTAAGTTTTATAAATTGCTCATAAAATACCAAACTAATAAAATTTGAATTTTTTAACGGTTAAATTTAGTACTAAGATTGAGTAAATGGTATGTCATAACAATTTAACAAATTATCGCCAAAAAGTTAATAGAAAGTACATAAACGAGACATTTTAATAGAGCTAATTAGAACATTTTCGGTATTTTAAGAAGTTTTATTAAGTTCAGGGGTATCATTAATGTTTCTAAGAGATGAGGGGTAACACGTAGAATTCACAAAAACACGAGGGTACCGCGTAGAAAACTCTTAAATTAAATTAGAAAAGATTTAAGGCATGTTCAGATAGCAAAAGGAAAGGGGGAAGGACCGAAGGAAGACAAGAGAAAGGGAATGAAGAGAAGGGGATGGGAATGTAGTGTGGGTTGTTGAATTTTTTAAAGGTTTTAATTAAGCTTGTAATAAGAAAAATTGATCTCTCTAAATCTCTTTCTCTATTTCCCTCACTTGCTATCCAAACTCTCTCTTTTTCCTTTCCTTCAAAATCTTCATACACACCAGTACACCACTTCCTAAAGGGAAATTGTATCAAAACATCTGCTTCTCCCCCCTCCCTTTTCGTTTCCCTTTCCCTTCCCCTCCGAGCCCTTCCCCTTCTATTTTAATATCCAAACACATGTTAAGAGTACTCCCTCAAAACCATTCCAAATGCTCATTTGACTTCACAATCTACAAAATGACAATTTGACTATGTTTTTCTCCTTTTATATATTGTAATTTTTGAGTTGGAATTACAATTTTCCGAAGCTTAGAACAAAAGTAAATAAATTAGTTTTATATTTAAATTTTATAAATTTGATTAAATATAATCCAGATTAATAATTTCCTTCGTCTCAATCATTTATTTTCTCTTTGATTAAAATACTCATTAGACAGAATATAAAAGGCGAACAAATAACTATGACAAAAGGAGTATTGTACAAGTTTGACTTTAAAAAATGGATAAGTAATTCGGAATGAATCCGAGGGAGTATCAGGTTATCAAGCATTCAAGCTCAAGCTCTATTTCTAACAATAAAAAAAAAAGTCACAAATTAATCGAGGGTCAAAATTTGTGAGTAAAAAAATAAAGTTCATTAGGATCAAAATTTTTTGAATTTTTTTAAATTATTTTTTTTTTTTTTTTTTTTTTTAAAAAAGGAGTAATGGGGGGAATGGGGTTAGCTTTCTCGAAAACAAGAAAAAGAGTAGAGCCCACAAACCGACCGTATTGCCCCGCGTTGCTTCCTTTTACTATCTCGATTGCTTCGTCCTTTGTATTTTCCCATTTTTCTTTTCCTCCTTATTCTGACTTTCATTTAACATCTTTGAATTCCTTCTTCTTTTTCGGTATTTTCAACCTAACCTGACTACACATTGGTCATTGGGGATTGGGTTCCCTCCCCCCTCCCCCACTATTCTACATTTCTACTCACCGGTATCAACTACCAAGTGCTAACCAATCAAGTTCCGCTGGTAAACTAGACAGTTGATCTCCCTTAAAACGGTCATATCATAATACCTGATGTCTTTTGTCGCAGCCATCTATTTGAGCTGTTTAGTGGTTAAGACGAATACGTGGAAAATTAGGGGCAACGCACTGACTCCCCCGTTGGCCCAAATGCATTATAAATACCCGCTTCTCTTACCGATCAAACGGCTCGGGTTAGGGGAGTGACCCGTAAATAGCTCTGGACCAAACGCTCAGTGTAACCTAATTTGTCCCACCCACCATGAGGCAGTAAAGCCTATTACTCAATAATTCCCTCTTGATTAAAGCACAGTAAATTAGTTTAGTAGTTGGCTTGAGCATAAGAGTACAGTACTAACGAGTAACACCCATTCACAGCTTTGCAGTTGTCTACTATTTTGTGTAGGTCCAAAATATGTGCCGGCCACAAGGTGCTAAACCACAGCCGTTCCCGCCAAAGTGAAATGCCAATACAACTTCAACCTCTTCGCCGCAAAGTCACAAAGGCAGGACTTACCGAACCTGCAGAAGTTTACACCTTGACATACCAAATGGATAAAATTTACCTTTGTAGTGTTCAATGTACCTCGCCGCCACGAGAAAGAAAAAGTAATCGACGACATTACTAGGTTAAATACTGGCTATATTAATTCATAGAATCTGATACAAGTGAGAACTGAGAAGTTCACGTAGTACATGGAATCCCTATAATATTTATACACTAATATAATTGTACAAAAAATATGCATAATGCTCATAATAGAGACATCAAAATAGGATTTCAACAAGTGAGCTCAGGCACCCTTGACCTAGTAGAGAAAAAATGTCGAAATCCATTCTTCTTACACCTATTGTGCCTAAATTCATCACAATTCCTCGTACTCGTCCACTGGCATAGAATCAGGTGGAACGGAATCCCCAAGGAAACCTCCACTGGTCATGAGCAAGAACGCAACCAAACCCAAACACAGCATGAAACAAATCAAACTGACCTTCAAATATTTTCCATGATGTCTTTTCTCAACAGCCTCTACTTTCAAATCATCATTATCGAGGCTGTCGGGATTTTTACTATCGGTTACTTGCTCGACTTTATCAGAACTAACATCTGCAATCTCGCCTGGCCTTTTATCAAACAACCCTTTAAACTGCTTCTTAGCTTTCCTCGCAGCTTCCTGTACGCGGTTGGAGAGAATCAATATATAGAACTATCGAGTATTATTATAACCAAAACGAGCAATCAAAAAATAACAAAACCAAACACCTGTTCCCTTTGCTTTAATTTCTGCAAGGCTGCTTTAGCATCAGCTTCGGATGATTTATCAACTTTCATCATCTGGGATCATCAAAAGAATGTGTTTTTTAAGCATAATATAGCAGTTGTGGCATCTTAACAAGGGGAGGACAAAATATACCATATTGAAATCACTTTTTGCCTCCTCAAAGTCCCCAAGTTCCATATAAGCCATTCCGCGACGATAAAAAGCCTTTGCATGGACAGGATTTGCATCTAACACCTAAATCAACAAATATGCAAATTCAACGAAAATATATGTTTGTTGACCTTTCATATTTTCTCAATTAATTTATTAGCAATGAAAATGGTAAGTTTTCTGCACGAAATGCTGATAACATATCTTTTTGTAAGTTACTCGATAAGTTTACATTTAATAAAAAAAAAATTAATAAAAATGCAGCCACGTCTCCATATAGATGTATTTCTTCCCATATAAGAATGGAGCTTGTAGAACAAGCAAAGCAGGGGTCAACATTCATTATTTTCGCAGAAAATACTTGGAAACAAGATTAACTTAAGCAAAGGCATAAACATGAAACCGTAACATCCTGAATCTAAGAAATTCGAAGAAAAGGGAAGAAATTAAAGGTCGCATGTGAACCACATGCTCATTATGTTTGCTTCAGGGCATACCTTGCCACACGTTTCAATGGACTTTCTGCATTCTCCCATTTTTAGATAGCACGCAGCAACGTTTAGATGTAGTGCATTCTGTACCATGAAAAATGTATAATTAACAAGTAAAATCATAAAGAAGATGATCCAACGAGTTCACCATAAAGTGAAAACTATTTATAGCACACTTGAAAGTCTTAAAGCTAAGCCTTACTCGTGAATTCAGAAACTCCTTCCCCTCTTCATCGTCCTGCGGATTAACATGGTTGAAGTCCCGAAGAACCTGTAGAATCACACTTGTTAATTGTTATCAGCAATACAGTGACTTGTAATTTGCACGGAACATCATCAAACAACTGGGTCAACATGGGTACAGCAAGAATAAGGTTCTTCCCTAGTCCTTGCCAGTTACCACCATAACAAAATTATAATTCGTAGAGCAGATTATTGAAACAAGGAAATATCTTATGGTAGCCAGTGTGGTTTTGACCTTGTAAAATTCAAAAACTAGCTAATAATAAACTTAATCAAACGGTTTAAAACTTTTATGCTTATAGTGCTTGGCCTAATTGCATTCCACCACAAACGATTGAAAAAGCTTGGCCTTGGTTATTGAAATTTAAAAATGCAAGGGATATTTGGCTATTTGCAGGAACAATCAAAAGCAAAACCACAAGGATGTTACAGGTAAATTTCCATCAGGGAAGATTTCAGTTAATGATAAGTAAGACCACAGTGAGCAACAATAACAGCAACATCCAAGGTTGAGAGACAATGAAAAGGAGAAAGAAACGAAAACAATACTTCGTCCATTTCACTAAGACCTTCCTCCTTTCTATTTTGGGTCATTTCTCTACGATCTTCCTCTTTCTTTTTTGACACAAAATGTATGGCTAATATTACCCTCTATTACCCCCACACACCCTCCTTAAATAAGAACCACAACTTCCTCTTCCCTAAAATATTGTGCCCAAAACTAACAAGCAAATCATAGTGAAATGGAGGGAGTACTAACGAAGCACTATTGGAAAAACAAAATTGAGAAAAAACTTTTCAAGGGAGTTGAGAGGAGTTTTAAGTGGAAAAATTTGTGAGAGGTGCAGTAAGCCTACAAAAACATATCCAAGAGAAACTAATACTATATTTTCTTGTCCCTCAACCCTCCTCCCTTTCCTTCGTTTTTTTTTTTTTTTTTTTTTGCAATTTTAACTCCGCCAGAATACATAGAAAAAAAGACTACTAATTTACTTGCTGATACCACGAAGAACTAATCGCTACTTCAGATTCACGAAGAAAGTGTCTACACAGCAGAAGATAGATTATACATGCCTTATCATACTTGGCTTTTGCTAGTTCATACTTTCCTTCCTTGAAAAGCCTGTTACCCTGAAAATGAACCACAAAATAGGATGTTACTTCTAAGTTCTTCAAAGCAGGACGAAACAGCTCACAACAATCAAATTTGTCCAAGCACCTTGGCTGAGTAAACAGTCAATCATTAGGACTATAGCATTATTTTAATATTTCACGCTTCACAATCCATATACTTCAATTGTAAGCGATGCTCAAAAACGGAGGTGAGTAAATAGATATCAAATATGAATGGACTCTCTGAATCCAGAAGTTTAATCTCAGTATGTTTTGAAGCATAAAACCCTTTTAAGGTAGCTTCTAAGACTCAAAGCGTCAAGGACATGGGAAACAAGGACATACTGAGATAAGCATAATACTGATATGGTAAATCGGGATAGTCATGACTCATGGCAGGAGGAGCGATAACACAAACAAAAAAAAGTTCAGGTGAAGCAGATATTATTATGTCTAAACAAGGACAGCTAAGACTCTGAGGGTTACCGTGCATCTAATATTCTCTGCCTCGGCCATGATACTTCGAAAATCCAAACCAGTCCAGTCCTGTATAAATACAAAGAATACACACACATTATGCGTAAGTAAAATATATGTGAACTGCCAGTTATAACTCCTACGACATATTCTTGAAGAGAAGATCAGATGAATGCAATATGACAAGACGTCATACAACTAAATGAGAAGTCAAGATCTCTTCCACATAGTTTCCAGTAAGGTTTAATCTAAAAATTCTTAGTCAAATCCTTATTCGTCAGACAATCATGCTTCAGATCACTTAACATAACATAAATAATTCTCTACAGTTGTGACTGGTTACACGTGCCCCACTAAGCAACTTTCATCTCATTTTTAGTTGAGAATGTACAACCTGAAGCAATTCCCACTCTAGCACCAAGGTAGTCTAATAACTCGGAAAGACTCAAGACTACCATACCTTCACCATATCAAAACCAAGCAGCTCAATTTCCCACTCCACATATGACCCAGCTGGTACATCATCTGGCCTAACCAACATTGGCAAAACCAAAGACGAATCAGCAATAAGAACATGGAAGGAAGGTAAAGAAAAGGGCCCAATACACATTTATCTGTAATCAAATTTAAATCATGCACTTAATAACCGTAAAATGAACAAGCTTCACAGGCAGGAAAGAATCATAGATAGGAGCTGACCTTGGAAACTTGTCATATGCATAATCAGGAGGACAGGTTACAAGAGCTATTTCTCCAGGCAGCATTAAACGAACACACATTTCAAATCCTTCAGGCACCTATCATGGAAATGAGAATTGTTAATTACATTGTCATGTTTCTAAACAGTAAAAAAACATTGAATTTTACATGATGCACGTCTAGATATATGTTTATACTAGCGATAATAGAACATTCCAAAAAAAAATCCAATATTCATAGAGTGCTAAAAGGCATCTACAGTATGAAGGCATATAGTGAGAAGAGGAAGACAGGAACAGTGATTTCTGACAAGAGCAGCCATAAGGGGAGCAAACGTGATAAGCTTGAAGGGGACAGTAGACTTGACTTTAAGTGAGGTCGAGGTCAGCCATGTTGATTAGGAGGCAAATATTCTCCTGAAACAGTAACGCTAAATGGATCATCTAACAACCATCAACTCTAGAACAAACGCGTATTACTAATAGTCTGTTGACCATAATGAAAGCCAGACCAAGTTTCTTTCCAAATATGTGGCATTGCCAAGCTTCTCCATTTTAAGGTGAATTATTCTCTAGCCTTAGCACGAAAAAGGACACTACAAACCAAAGAGCTATACATTCATTATTTTGCATATATTGCAGCATAAAATAGACTTGTAGCCTACAAGTTGTAGCTCTGGTGACTACTAAAAGTATCATTAATCAGAACTGAATATCTTGAGACGACTCCTAGTCCACTATTGATGTTGCATTGAATTATATGAATGTACACACAAAAAAAAGTAAATTAACTAACTCTAATTGAATAACAACTCACAAGTCCTTCACCAGAACTGAACTCAAGAGGCTGACCATCATTATTAACTCTTGTATCATAGAATATAGACTTCTTGTCATCCTGCAACATGGCTCTGTAGTGAACACGTAGCCGACTGTCTTGAAGAGGGCAATCCATAGGAAAATCACCTAGTTATTAGACAACGAATCTTAGTGGCCATATACAGCTGCAGCAAAAATGAAATTCCAACATTTCCTTTTTTGTAACCATTTTAGGAAAACTTAAAAAATAAGGTGGCATGATAAATCACATTCCCCAACTAAATATCACAGCTAAAATCCACATAATAAATGAATTTTATGGTTCCACAATAAAAATTTGTAAGCAACATGGAGGAGTTAGTGAAGGGACGAATGTGAATAATGAAATTAAAACCAAAAGAACAATTGTTGAAAAACAAAAAAAAAATGCCGAAAAGATGCATCATCAAAAAAATAAACATAGAAGCTTTTGAAGGTCATATTGATTTGATTTAGCCATACCCCAAAGACAAAAGAAAAAAAAAATGTTGGCCAACATTAGAAACGGATAACAGATCAATCGCACATATATGATAAACAACTAATTAAGCCACTAATCAAGCTACAAGGATTAAGTAAAAATCTACAAAAGCTTGAAGTTGCCATGCCTATGCTTCAACTCTCATACATGATAATCTGATTTATACTTATGGTGAGACGCACTCAATTTTCAACTTAGTAAGTCAGTTTAAAAATAATTGGGTCGTTTGTAGACAGCGTAAATGACGAGGCCCCTTCAATCAACTAAACTAATGAAGTTATCTTTTGATTGTTCAAAGTGGCTAGACTGGCTACTTTTGCTTATTACTCTCCGACCCAGACCTATAAACGGACGATCCAAACCAAAGGTACATTCCCTATTTAGCCCACAACATTAACAAGTTATCCTTATACTCACTTGATATTTACACAAAATGCCATTATATGGCCCACCACCCAACCCATAATTAAACCCACAATTACATGGCCCACCTATTTTACCCTTCTTTACCCCTCCTTTTTCCACCTTTTCTTAAATTCTTCATTTTCCCCTATGTTACCTTTGGTCTGGGTCGGCTCATAACATAATGTTAGTTGGTGGAGAAGAGAGCCACAAGGGCACCAGAACGGTACTCAAGTTGACAGGATTCGACCTATAATGTAACATAGTTTACTCTTCTGAAAAAAAACAAAATTAGATTCATACCACGTCCATCACGAATACGGCGTTTTATAAGACGCCCATCTCCAAGCACGTCTCGAACCTATCAAAAGAGACCATGTCAACAAATTTTAAACTACCTTCACATGACAGGAATTATAAAATGTAGACGACACCCCTTTTCTAAGATAAGAACGAGTATGTTAATAAGAAAGAGATTGATAGATGGGTGGGTGGGGAATAAGCTATTCCTTAAAAATACAAGTTCCCCCAATTACGTTGCAAAATCGCGATAGGAAGTTATAGGAAACGCTCAACATCCATTGTTAATGAGGGCGTAAGTAAAGAACCCATCCCCAAAGGTTTTTAAAAAGGTGTGAGGAACTCCTGAAAAAATGTGGGAGTTTCCTCCGAGCCAAAGGCGCCAAAAGCACACTTTAGGAATCATATGTTCCTTTTGACTCCCAGGTTCAGTATAGCTGACTCACAGATGTTCCACAGCATAGTGATACTCAATGACCTCCTCTCGGCCTAAAGCTACTACTGTGCTGACAAGTTGATAAGCATGAGAAATCATTTACAAGAAAATAGTTTGTCGCACCAACTGTTTACACCCTAGAATCTTCCACACCATAAGCATAAACGGAATCCCATAAAACGAGAAAGGTCCTAGGGAGAGAACTGCACTATCTCTCATTTGTGAGGATGTCAATATAATTGTAGATCTAAGGAGTTCCTGATGCTAAGTAAAACAACGCAACTGACATCATGCAAGTCAAAGATTTGATCATTTGATATAGACCTGAAAATAATCTTACAATTTTTATCTGATATATTCCTGAAAATAATATTACAATTGACATATACTTTCTCCAACCATACTCCCAAAAACTGATTTTCAAACAAGAAGTGAGAATACATCTGAGACACAAACTTCCATGGTCAATGATGAGTTATACACTTATACATGTAGCAGCTTGTGCATAGTGTTAAACCTTGGTTTTGGCCAGTCACATTATAAGTTGTCGGCTTGTCCACAGCCCAGTATTGCTAAATGCGGTTACCTCCAAAACCTTGATAACTCATTAGTGAATCGGGGTTGTGGCCAATATTCAAATCATGAGCTCGCGTACCCGATGTTCAAAATATTAGGGCAGAGACTACATTTTTCATTGCATCAGGATTCCACACAAAAATCATGTTATTTTCGGAAATTGCGGTAAGTACTACTTACCAATAATTTCCACCAACAACCAATTCCTTAAATACGTCGCCCAAGCATAAAATTTCAAGTTGCCGAATAACCTCGTTCTTCTTCCTCTACGCCAGGCTATAAGAGAATGCAGACATTCTATTTCATTTCTACTCTCACAGGTATTTGCAAAGGAAAATTACTACTGAAGTATGCTCAGTAAACAAGAGCAAAAGAGATTGATCAGCCACCCAAAGAAACGTAGGCTTCTTACTACAGTTATACTCATAGTAAAAAGTTTAAAGTTCAACTGCATTCGCCAAATAACAGAGCTCATTGTCACTGCAAACAACTATGTTTCTACCTACGACCGGGAAGGTAACAAAGGCCTCCAAGGCTCCAACCAACTCAGTCATAAATCATTCTATCGCCTAAAATCATGTTGAGGTAGCAATTTCAACAACATCAAAGACCACAAAATGGCTAATGCAGATGTATGTAAAATTAAATTACAGAACAATTAATGCACCTGAACAAAGTGAACAAGATCCACTTCAAAATGAACTTCTTCAAGACTTGTCACTTCAGATAGAATGGAACACTCAGTTAAGTATTGATTTGTTACATATATTATAGCCTTCTCTCCTCTTGTCATTGTTCCTATTCCCATCTCAAGACCTTTTGGCAGCTGCAACAATATAATTTTCAAATGAATTAAGCACCTCTTGCAGATAAAAACAACCAAACAAGAATACATAAATTTTGCTTGAACATATGAATCTAATATGTAGACCATTAAGGATGAAAAAAAGATCAATTTGATTCCCAAATAATGCCATGAGTAGACAATGCTATCTGTATAGCTAAATAGATATCATCAAACATATTTTGCCAAGTGTGTAGCAGCACCGGCATGAAAAACAGATGGCTCCACAACTAGACACTCACCCCTGAGTTTCCAAAAGTAAAGAAAAATGGATCTCCTTCTATATGACTCCAGAGCAACCTTCCATCATTGCTTTTTGCAGAGATCCTGGAGGAAAGTGTGAATAGAAGTTTGTAAAGGACTTACCATGAACAAGAGTCTAGAAATCTTACAAGCATTAAGGCCATGTGCCGTTTAAAAATATTCATATTAAATTCAATTTAGAAAAATATAACAAAATGAGCAACTTCACTCTCTTTTATTGTCAAAAAATATGTGGAAAATGCCATAGTGAATTTTTTTAGTAGAGAGCATACAACTCTCCCCTAAAGTAATGGAGCTTCTATTGTAAAAAAAAAATAATACTCCCTCCATTCATTTTTTTTCTTCCCAGTTCTCTAATATATGTGATGAGTATTCTATTGAAGTGGGAAGAAAAAAAATAAATGGAGGAAGTAATAAATAAATAAATAAATAAGAGAGTTGAATTGCAAAGCCAATCTCCATCTGGACACACGAACCCCTAGTGTCAGCAATTATTAAGTGTTTACCAAATGAAATTTTATAACAAAATGAATTAGAAATTTCAAACAAGCATCTAAGTTGGTACGCAGAACAATACAAATAGACCGATAATAAATTAAATAAATACATACCAAGCTTTGACTTCATAAGGGGCTCTAGGTGTCTCCCAACCCTGTCCTTCATGCAATACCTACACAAGGCAAAAAAGAGGGGGAAAAACAAATTAGAAGGAAAACTCATGCTAAAATACAACTAGATGCTTACACAGTTGCACTCCCTGAGAATCGTTACAGTATAAGTGCTCTCCATCATCCTAGTTTTCGTTTTTCATCAATTCCGATGATGGGTTAAATAGGGCAAGGACAAATGTACGATGTTCTGCTAGAGCATACCAAGCTCAGGTCGGCTCGTTTAGAGCCCTACTCTTGCTGGAAGTTCCACCTGTCTACTCGCCAGCGGCTTAATCTCTCACCGGTGACGCATGCGGACACTGGCGACCCACACATTTGGTCGAAACTCAGCCCTGCAGTCCACCTACTCTTTAAAACCCATCCCTCACCTCCTAAAACACCATATGGGGGATGGGTTTTAAAGTGTGGGACTGGTACTTTGGGATGCAAAGAGACGACGAGGACAATAAAGGGACGTCGCGTCGACGACCGAAGGGAGAGGAGCTGCCGTTAGTGGTGGTTGCTGTGTGTGTTGGCAGTGGTTGTAGTAGGGTATTGAGTTTTCAGCGTAGAGTGGTGTTGTTGAGTTTTCGGGGTCGGGTGGTGTTTTGGACAGTGATTGTTAGCTTTTCATATTTTTGGTGGTGAATTACCATTTCTTAATCAATTACCACCCAAACAACCATTTTAATCAAAGGGAATTCATTTCCTTTTCTTCGCCCTTGTTTTCCTTAACTTTTCCCTTTCCTTCCCTTGTACGAACCAAACACCACTACGAAGACGCTAGTGGCGGCGGCCGAGTGACTAAGACAGAATTTTCAGTACTTCATTAAGAAAAGAAGTGCAACAAGTTTAATGAGCCATTTTACTTTATTCATCATAATCAATAACCAATGATGACAGAATTTTCAAAAAAAATCAAAAAATTATCTTAATAACCCATTATGTACATTAGTATACATTACCAACGAAATAATCATAAGCAATAAGTATGCCCAAAAGTGAAACTAATTGACAATTGTAGAGCATTCAAGTGAATAGGATATGCTCCATTATAATGCAGTAATGCTCCCAAATAATCTTGCTAACAAGATATCTCGGAAAAAATGCAAATGTACATCAAAATACTCACATAAAACAGAAAAGATAAAAGAAACTCCACATTTACAATTTAACGAGATAAAATATGAAATAACATCTATACAAAAATCATTATTTGTGAGCAAACAGTAAAAACGCAGCAAATGTGGAAATAATGCATATTTTATTGTGGTTTCCCCCGTCTTAATTTATTAACCCTTCAATTCTGTCACTCTAGCATTTTTGTTAAGAGAATCCTTTAATCCAAGGTACTACATTGTGGGGTGGTCATGAATCACAATCACAACAGAAACAGTCACAAATTGCGGTAACATATTATGACATGGCGGCATGAAGAATGGTGAAGTTCTTGGGAGTTTGTTTTTATCAGTCGTATGAGCCATACTAAATCAGTTGTAACAATCAACTATCAGCCAAATACCGGCTGTATAGGTCAAATGTCAGCTACTTTTGAAAAGTCCGTTACACTTAAATATCAGTTCAGTTAGCTAAAAAATATTTCAGCATTAACAAATGCAGGGTATTAGCCAAAATTTAATGCCATGCTTAAGCCCAGAAAACGACTATATAAAAGAAAAGATAAAGCAAAACAATTAACAAAGAAAAATGTAAAGAGCAAAGCAGAACAGATAGAAAGGAGGCATTTATTGGGGATGATACAAATAAAAGGAAAAAAAGGTATTGACACGGACAATCAGCCATTGTTGTAATGATATTTATACCTTTTTTACAACTCCAAGATCTTCTGAAATGACCTGAAAACAAAACATAGTCAAAGTAAACTACTGTCAGGTTTGTTGTAGAGAGGGATCAACCATGAAGTAACTATATAAAACCAATCACAACAAAATTATTCAAACACAATATAATTGCCTAAAAAAATAAATAGGATTCATTTTCTGTGACTTCTAAGTTCTACCCCCACTTATTTCTTGAATAATTCATTATTTCAAAACTTAGTTTCAGCCTTTTAGGCATTCAGCGATTACTTTTGAGGCTTGTGTTGTGCCAAAAAAAGAAAGAAAAAAAAAAAAAAAAAAAAGGAATCAAATACGGAAATGCTTTTTGTTTAAAGTCAGTTTCATATGAAGGGATCAGATCATCAGATATTAAGGTTAGTTTTGTTGTTCTAGCTTCTATACAAGCTAAAGCTTAATGGTTTTTAGAGTATCAGTATTACCTTGGTACACAGTAGTGGGCATCTTTGTAATGTTTTCATATGAGGACTCATTGTCTACTTCTGCTCCTTTACTAATTTAAAATGGGGTAATGTCTTATTTTTCTATTCAACAAATGTACATGATAACAGTAAAGTCAATGATCACATACTGTAAGGAGCTTCAATATCACCTCACACATAAACAACCAATCTCATTTAGTATAATACCCAACTTTATTTTCGTTCATTTGCTTTAAATAAGATTATACAAGAACAAATTAGACATTACAGCAAACAAAACTGATAATCAAAGGGCCGCTTAAAGTATTACAGCACGCAGAATACCTAAAATAAATTTAATATCCAGGACTATTGAGTTATGCGCCCTTCTGACTTCAAATGTTTTGTATAGGGAAGGCCGCAATGGCGCAATATTACAGTTAGGTATCAAACCGAGATGTCAATGTATGACACACTATAATGACAAAACTACTCAACTTCCGTAGCTCAATAATCAACCAACTTATCAATCGTGAGATTGGAAAATTATTCACGCAAAATAGATCTTACCTTTGCTTTCCCAAATTCAATTAGCTCAACCTCAAAATGGAGATCATCCTCCGTCGGGAAGTTGTCTGGGACTGGAACAGGACAATCCTTCTCACCAAAATGCATCTCGGGTTTCATCTTGAACTACACAAAAGAGCTCAGGAAATGATAAACCAAAGACAGAATGGAAGAAAAAATAAAAAGTACCTGAACATAAGTTAAGTCCACAAGCAGAGCACATCCTTAAAACCATTAAGATTTTTTGTGATACATACATTACATGTATGAGAGATCAACGTCAGTTGCCTAAACATAGTTGAATAACTTCAAAGGTATCACCAGTTTAGACTAAACTTCCTACCATTAAAATTCCCATGCGCCCAAACATTGACCAATTTATCATGCGATCTAACTCCTCCAGATAATATATCAACCAATTAATATGCAAAAGCATGATTAGCTAGTAGCCCCTGCCACCCAAGCTTCCCCAGCTATGAGTAAACCTGGCAAATGGAACATTAGTCGGTATGCACCGAGTCAGGTGGGGATGATCTCTTTAGGAAAATTATGGACTTAAGGAGGTAGGACCAGTCATTTTGAGTTCTGGTGTGTTCTAAGAGTGTTATCATAAGTTAAGTTTGGGTTGAGTCAAGTGGTTTCAGCCTTTATAAACCCAGCATACCTGTGTATTGATAATTAGTATTTGGGTCATTTTTGGAATGGATAATTTGGCTTGATTCATTTCAGATTAGATTCACCAAAGTTTGGGCAAGCTATGTGTGAGGTCAATTTAGGGTTCTAGTCATTTCCGTGTTCAGCTGTACAAGATTAGCTTATACCACTTTGCTAGGGTTTCTGCTACGATGCATCTAATTTCATATTGCCATGTGTGAACTAAAAAGAAAAAACACATACACGACGGAAACCATCTTGCAATCATCACCATTAACAGCTTTTGCCCAGCACACATTTTGTATAAAATATTCAAATGAGGAACACTTCTTTAACATGGATCATTCTTTTCAACCACTCCTTACCTCGTGATAATTAACAAAAAAGTGGAAAAGAATTCTGAAAGGTAACTTTTCTTCTTTAGCATTTCAAATATCAAAGCCACGGGACATGATTTAACATCGTCGTTTAGAACATTCACTGGAGTAGACATGATTGATAAACAGTTTAATATGCATCTACTAATTGAAAAGCTAACACGAATTACCATGGCAATTTCACCCTTCTTCATTGTAGGTATTCCTTCCATCAATCCTAATATAAGCTTGCTTTTACCAAGAACATCCCTTAAGGGGCTTCCTTTACCTGGTAGAGGAGACGTTAATTAATTGTAAATTTGTATAGTCAAAGAAGATGAATACAGTTTAGTAAAAATGGCTTCGCCACCGAACTTTATATGTCCATCATTAACAGTATTAAATACATACAATAATAATGCATTAATCCGTAAATGTTTTGCCACCGAACAAGAATCATGCATTAATCCGTAAATGTTTTTCCTATCTATGGAAAAAAGAAAAGACAAATTCCCTCTTGGTTAAACTATATAACTCCAAGCCTCGAACTATATGGTAGATTCAGATACAGAAGCTTGAACCTTGATGAAAAGAAGCAACATCATCAAATATACAATGATTCCAATCAGTCCAAGTGCACCTACTGGCTACTACCAAACAAGTGAAACAACCAAAAGAACCATCTTCCAAACTTCGACAATTCAACCTTTGTCATTCTTCTCGTCCGACTAACAAGTAAATCTTTAGGCATTAACAGAATAACTCATTTTATAACAAAGAGATACTAGGATATATTCCATAAATTCAAAACCCAATTGCAAGATAGAAACGACTAATTAACTCTTCACGCTTCAATAGAAAGGCTTAAACTTCTTCTGGTAGGCATATCTTTTGTAGGGATTTTCTCTAAGTTAGTGCCAGCACCACAAAAAAAAATGAGGAGCTTTAAACTTCCAAACCTCTGTGACTTGGAAGTCATCTATTGCACATAGACAAGACCCAAGTGCAAGAGAGAAGAAGATGATCAATAGATTCTTCATGCTCACCACAAAGATGACATCTAAATCAAAAGCTAAAACTTCTCCTTTCAAGTATACACTCCCTCCTATCCAAACCAAAGGTAAATTCACTTTTTAGAAGTAAAACTTCAAAATCTTTGACCATGAATATCGTTAGAAGTATAAAATTTATAAAGACGAAACTTAAATATATATATATATATATATATATATATATATATATATATAAATTTGTAGTGAAAAAATCATTCGTAAAATTTAAATCTTTGTAAAAAAAATAGTTGTGTATAAAAGAAGAAAAATAGGGTCAACGTATCGCCTCCAAGACCACCCAAAAGTAAGTGTAACCTTTGGTTTGGATAGAAGGGAATATTATGTATGAATTTTCCCTTTGGCTGCTGCATTAAACAAAGAAAAAACAATACAGGATTGTGGAATTTTTTTTAGAAGATTACAGAAATTCCTAACTCCTTCAATCATGTTATGACTGATGAGGACATGTTGCACAAATTTCACAAATAATTCCTCCCAGTGAGAAACCTAAGAACAAAATATTCTAATGATCCTGTTGAGGTATCTTTGCACGTGTGTAGGGGGGAATTCTCCCACACCAATAAGATAACAACGTGTCATGTGTGTAACCTCACTTGATTAATATGCTGTTCTTGTTTCTAAGGGCCTCCTGCGAGGGACTCAACAATGATAATTGTTTTCTCATATAACTTCCACGATGTTGGCTTTCATTTATAATAGCACGTTTTGCTGGAAACATCAGAATAATGAGACCCCCAAACTCATTTTCACTTAGAAGGAGGCATCAAGGAGAAGGCCAAGGTAGTACATGGGGAGAGAATCAAGGGTACAAACAAAGAAATAACTATTTTACCTATCATCTTACTGATGGAACCCTCATTCTCTTTTCCTCTTCATCTGGTTTCTACTTGACTGATTTAAAAATAAAAAATAAAAAAAACTATCTCAGGTAAATTGGTGACAGATAACTACCATTGTCTATGAAGTAGAAACACACTCGATCTAGTCCATTCAATATCCATGTTCGTCAAATGTGATCATGAGGTTCGAATAGGTTAAGTTGGACCTACTCCTTCAAGCAATGCTCCGGCACAGTCTTAACATGGCTAAACCAAATTAAATTATAAACAGATTCTCGAATCTCCATTTATCTTCACATAATCTAACTTTTTAAACTTGCATCAACCAACCCATCTTAACCTGCTTAGCCTCAATTCCAATACAACATTATATCCAGTAACTACATCCTTTCACTAACGCTTTCACGAGATAAATCAGCTCAAATACTAATTATTATGGAAACGATACAATACATTGTAGCCAATGATCCTCAAGTCTCCACTTATCTTCCCATAATCTTAGTATACAAACATACATTAACCAACCTAACTTAACCTGATCAAGCCCTCTTCTTCTGGACTGAAATTATCTGAACTAAACTGAACTCGTGAACAAAAACGAGCTCAAGTGAACTGAATATAAGTTCAAAAGAACGGAACATTAGCCTCACGTCCAAAAGAATGCTGTACAAATCTAAATTCATACAGTATCTAGTTGTAGTTTTTCCCTAACTACCTCCTCAACAACGCTTTCAGAAAATAAACTCATAAATCAGCACATAAGCCAGGTATTACGGAAACGATACAATACATTACAGAAACAAATCTAAACATGAGATCAACTATAGTAAAACCGAAGAACGAACCTCCGAATTCCTTCTTCGTAGACCGTACCACATATCCCTCCAATGTCCTGACAGTGAAGTGATAAATCACCTACAACAATTAGCAATTCTGATTATAAACAAATCACAAAATAACAAAAATTAAGCAAAGAACACAACATTTTAATCATAATTAAACAATTAATTAATCATTATTAATACAAACCTGATCACCATCAGACGGTGAAGCATCGCCTCCTCCAGGTCTTACTTCAGCTTTCAGTAATCCACCTGGAACAACCTTCAATCTCCTATAAAATCACAAGATTAAGCAAATTATTCACTAAATTCCCTTAATTACGTAATTAATGAAGTACTCTTTCCGTCTCGATCATTTATTTACCTTTTTAAAATTCGTTGTGAGACGTATTTTAATCAAAGGTGAACAAATAATCGAGAAGGAGTGAGTATAAGTTTAATAAAATTGATATAACCTTTTATCATCTTCGGAAAGTTGTTTCTTCTTCGGAAGCATTGCATCGTGATCGTTGACTTCAGAGACCGCCATTGTTGAAGAATTAGGGAGGAATTGAGTGTGCTTTTGATTAGAGTTTAGTTGGTGAAGTGTTTAATTGTGGAGGATTTCGCGGGAATTTTGTTCGGAGATTACAATGCGGATGAACCCTAATTCTGGAAACGGGGAAATGAAGAATTCGTTAATTTTTTTTTTTTATTAATTTCTGTTGATATTGATGGTGATCAGTCTGCAGATTAGAGTATGGAAGCTTCGGTTAAGTTGGGAGCTGGCCACTTAACACACCGGAATTTTGACTAAAACAGGTCAATTTGATTAGTCGGTAATTAGTTTAGATCTCGCGCAATGCATACGCGATATATATAGTGTTATAATTTTTAGCGTGTTAATCATAGGTTAAATCGACACGTTATCAATTTTCATATTTCACGCCAATCAATACTATTAGGTATCGTTTGGGAACTCGATTTTCATTTCAAATTAGGGATTTCAAATAAAAATTTTGAAATAATGAATCACAAATTCAAATGCTTTGTTTGGGATCATAAGAATTTGAAAATCTATAATTTGAAAATGCAAAACACCATTGTTCATTAGCAAAATCAATCTTAGTTTGCTTCCCATCTTGCCCCTCTTAATTTCCTTCCACAAAAATATTCACAAAATATAGGGTTGGGTTTATAAAAATTGGGGAAATTATAAACTTCAATCAAACCTTGGATTATACAGAACCGACTAACAAGACATATCATATCAACAACTTGATTTGCGAATTTCGATTAATAATCTTGCAGCAATAAGCAAATTCTAGTTATTTCTCGTGATATTCATCAGCGAAATCGAGCCGCGTTCTTGATCATACGGATCATTGTATCGAATTTTGCAACGATTTCCACATCATTTTCATCTGAATCCACGAAATTCCCGGAAGTTTACGCTTCTCGATGAAGATGATTCAACATCTTACAATGGTCACGCCGTCCGAGTCTTCAATGGAGGCAGAGTGAGGTAGCTCGTCCGAACTCGTTGAGTCGAATCGAACACTCGCTCCCGAGTGAACTCAGTAATGGTGTGTGATGTATAGGAGAGAGATGAGACAGTTGAGGATTGAGAGTTGCACGCCGGAGAATTCCAAATGACGGTTCTTTTGGGTGTCATTTTAAATGACCTGATTTTGTATTGGGATGGATTCGGTAGGATTTGGGTCAAATCCAAATCCAGTTTCTATTAATTTACCAAACACAATATTTGGGTCAAATCTGTATTTGAAAATGAAATAAGGTTTGCCAAACAAGCCATTAATGAATTTGTTTTTTTTCATGAAGTTAATAGTGACAGTTTGTGGTTATTGTACAGTTTATAAGTTGCACCAAAGTTATTGAAAAGAATGTACTTTAAAGTTAATGATGCATACGTTATTATATATTAAATGAATTGAAGGATAATAAAATATAATTTGTTCTCATTTTTAAATTGGAACACTTTGGAGGAAAAAGTTTTTGGATTTTTTTTTTATTTTCTTAGTAGATAGGTGATTGAGCCGTATCGGTAAGTGTATGATGTCGGAAAGGAAGAGAAAGTTAGGTGATGAATGAAAGTGATATGAGTTTAAACTTAGAATGATTCGTTAGTGAGTGAATTGGGTTTGAATAAATGGTAATGTTGGTGTTGTGAATGAAGGGTTAGGATGTGAATTTGTATATAGTCGTTAAATTTGGGGATTTAAAAGCATTAGGGAGAGATTTTAGCTTATACAAAGTCTCGAGTTAAATTGAGATTAGTGAGTTGATTGTACGGGATGACTTATGGATAATGAGTGATATGTGGTCAAGGTCGAGTGATTATCGATTGTTGGAACTCATAGATAGTAAATGAGGCTTGAATGACTTGTGAAGGTAATTATGGTAAGTACGATTTGGGATTATGGTTGGCAAATTTTGAGAATTAATTTTTGAACAATGAGGAAATAATTAAGGTATCAAAGAGTTAGGTAGAAGTAATATCTTGAGTTGTCAATAATTGTTGGAGGGCACAGTTTGATTTTACGGATTGACAGGAATTTGATAGTGGTAGTAAGAATTTAGGAGGCAACAATATAAGAAGGCACTAGAACGGGGTGTGAGTTAAAGGTTATCTAGAATTTGTGATGCTATGTTGAATAGACATTCTTTGAGAATGGGATGAGAAAGTTCGAGGTGACCAGTTACATAGAGTAAGGACAAATTTTAAGCAATATGTGATATTAGAATAGACTTGGAAGATATGGAATAAAGGTTCTAGTAGTGTGTTGTGGTGGAATTATTGGGAGCAATTACGTTTAATCTATATATAGTTTTGTGTTGAATCTCGGAATTCTATGGCATAATTAAGTGATTGGATTATAGTCATACAATAATGATTAAGACTAAATATCGTCATACGAGGTGAATCGTGAAAGGGACGTTAGTCTAGGTATTTATTAGGTAAGGTAATAATATACTTGTATGGCACCTTATGGTTGTTGTTAGCACGACTTATGTGGTAGGAGTTTCAAATGAGAACTTGGGAGATACCTGGATGACGTTTATATCTAGTGGATTGAGGGTTCTAATTGAGATAATGTGAGAGTGCATGTTAGATGTATGTTACTACACTTAAGGAGAGTTATATGAGTGTGACAAGATGAACGATGGTTATATTATTTTATCGGACGTCGGTTTTGGAGGGAGTGTTATTTTGTAGGATAGAGAAACAAATTCGTCAACAGAAAGCGACTTGTGAAAATAGGAATTTGGCATTTTGAGGAAGTATTTACGTGTTTGGGACGAGCCTTGTGAGGGGATAGTGCTATATTGTCGTATAAAGGATGAGTTTTAGTTATAATAATTCGGATATATTATTGCATATGTAATACCAGTATACTACCAAGTTGTTCTTCGCGGGTAAGAGTTTGAGAATGTGATACGAAAGGCATGTGAGTCTAATTATGTTATTTGAGATATCTTGACCATTTGAGTATGTATTATACCCGTCTAAGTTGAGTATGTACCTATGATGCGTGAAAATAGTTGTAAAAGATTTCAACCGTATGAGTAGTAGTATGAACGTTAGTTATGAAGTTGTCTTCTAATTGTTATGTGAAATATACATGTTATACAATGTGATCTAGTTATCAATTATTTTTGAAGTGTAGTGTTGCCATACCATGTGAATAATATTGTGTTGAGACCGTATTCATGATATTATATTATGTGCGATGGATATAAATGTGCTTTTTGTGCTTCGCGCTACAGTGCGGTTGTTGGTGACGGTATTGCGATACCGTCACCGGTTTGGGTGGAGGAGACATGATGGTTGTGGGACGATTCATTTTGAAATGTTATGTTCATTTTTACCCTTATAATGTGGCTTGATATATATTGTGTTTCGGTGCCATGGTATGCCTTCCGTGAGTTTGCTCGTATGAGTAAAAAGAGAATATATGTGATGGATGAGAATTTTATTATCGTAATTGTATTGATATTTTCATAGATAATTATTATGAGGTTTAGTTGTTGGAGCACTTATGAGCTTGATTAGTGGAGTCATTCTAGACCGGTAGTGGCAAGTAGTTAGCGGGATATGTATTATTTGAGTTAAAGGTGACTTGTGGTCATAGCCTTTCGTTGGAATAGTAGGAGTAGAGTGTTGAGAGTGAGTATCATGTCGATGAGTGGACGAATTTTGTAGTGATATGTAGGAGGATCCCTTTTGGGTATAGGAGCCTTGAGTCATGAGTTATAGAGATGGAGTAGATGCGTGAATCTTGGACGGTGGTGTCTTGTCGAAAGTCTAAAAGAGTGTACCATGTTGAGGAATTCACCGTAAGCCTTGGATTGTAAGAGGAATAATCAAAGACCTAGTAATCATTATAGAGGATATTACATTTGGGAATAGTTATCGGCATTGATATTGGAATGATAACCGGTTATCAGTACGACGGGATGATGATAGTGAACATGAATGACCGAGGACTTAGTACTTGGACATTTGGTGATGTGCGTCTACCTAATTAGAGTATCGAGGTGTTATTAAGCATGAAACGTGATGGAATTGGTTTTAGAATAGATGAAATAATTGGATGTTAATATCTTTTAGGTATTGGTGACATTTACGGTATTTCTTACTTGGGCGCCCGCGATATTACGTAATTGGAATGAACGATTGAATAGAACCCTATGGTAGGGGGAAATTCGTGTGATTGCATTATTATCGGTAAGTGTTAGAGAACTTCGAGGATGAAGTTTATCTTTAAGGGGGGTAGAATGTAACATTTCGATCGGAAGATGTTCTTGTTTAGCAAATGACGTTAGAATTGTTAAACGCATAATGATGTTAATAGTTCTGAGCGTGATGACAATTGTATTAATTGGGAGTCGATGTTGGGTTAGCGGATTAGAAGCGTTAATGTCATGGAACTTGAGAGTTTGTACTAAGGGTACTAAAGGTAGTATGTGTCGCGTATAAGGTTAACCTTCGTCGTTGAGTTAGTGTTACTGGTTGTAGAGACCTTCCATTGGAGCGTAGTTGAGACTTAGAGAGACATGTTAGGGAGTCGAGTGTGAACTTCGGGGACGAAGTTCATTTTAAGGGGGGAAGACTGTAATATCCGCATCTTTATTGTCGTGCACTCGACCGAGTAAGACAGGGCACTCGACCGAGAAACCCTGCACTCGACCGAGTAACCTTCGGGCTCGGCCGAGTAACTTACGTCACACAACCGAGTGAGGGTGGCACCCGGTCGAGTGCCTCGAGAACTCGGCCGAGTGACTCGGCTTTTCAATTACGGTTCTGCGCTTGGGCCTTGTATTTTTTAGCCTTACTATATAAGGTCATTCTCCATATTTTCCCTTCATTTCTTCAACCCTAAACCCTCTTTCTACCTCCCTAAAATTCTCTCTAAACTTTCCACCATCTTCTATGGAGATTCAAGCTTGGGATTTAGGATTTATTATCACCTTTCATCATTTCCTTGTTTATTTCATATGGTGAGCCTAGATCTACCATTTAATCTCTTTTCTTTTAATTTTCGTAACCCAAGATTTTGGGGAGTTTTGTGGGTTAATTTAATTAGTAATTTTAATTAGCTTAATGAGTAATTAAAGGGTAATAATAAGATGTTTTAATTAGTATAATAGTATATGATATTTTATGATAGTTATTATGCGATTATTGTAGGATGAGACGATCTTATGAGATAGATTCTTATTATCTTGGATTTTGCTTATGGAGTATGCAAAAAGGTAGGTTAATCCTACTCGGTTTCAATAATAAATATGTGTATGTTGATGTTTGTGCATAATTAATCTCACGTGATTAGTATAGTTACATTATAACATACTTAGTGATAATTATGTCATTAAAGAGGGATAAATAGGATGTGAGGTGCATTATAATATGATTATGGGATTTGGTATTTGATGTATGACATCATATTGTGAAGAATTACAGGATAACATGAGATTTCGAAATGTGAGACGGTTTGTATGCAACATAATGTATTGTATATTGCATTATATTTGTGATTGTGGATTTTGGAGGAGGCGTGGTGGTTGTGTTGTGGTTGTTAAGGAGACGTAAGACGGTTGGGAGACCGTCTTACGCTTAGGTCGCATATTGGGGCTTCTCACCCCAATAGAGATGTGCACATTAATGACTTGAGTAAGGAGAGACTTACGGTGCGCCGTAACGTCGGGCAGGGGTCCGGTTAGCGCCCGAGGCCATACTTGGGTGCGTCCCGATACTTGTTTCAGACTGTGGTCCAGATAGTGAGGGTGAGCGGTGCTGCGGCACCGTCACTGGGTTGTGGTGTTTGAGGTGTTGGAGACTCAGGTAAGATCTTGTGATGCATATCATATTTGTATTGCATATCATAGACGTTTCGTTGTCTAACACGTTTAATCGTATTATTGAAACTGACATTTTGTGGATTGTGTGTATGCCACCTATTTCTGGGGTGGTGTGGAAGACAGGAGGCGCTTGCATGCCTCTAATATTGAACAAGCAACGTAAGAACGCACATTTGAAGGAGTCGCCACCAATTATTATGGTCAATTGGAAACCGTTCGAATACTTCATGTCATGTCAGGACACAAA
>JAOWBH010017710.1:0-16116 GCA_028566215.1 Silene coronaria
TTAAACTAGACACATAATTCACCCCCTCCCCCTCTTAGGTGCATCCGTTCTTGATTCTTCAACCTCGGATGTTTTTTCTCTAACATTGAATCAACTGAATGATCATATCAAAATGTGTATGGAAATAACATTGGATCATCGTCTTATCAAGATTAATAAGAGATCCTTCATTTTAGGAAAGATACATTTGTTCATACTCCGTAGGTTTCTATACATATCAATTCTAAGTGATGACCTATAATATCGATGAGTTTGTCTTCCTAGAATAATACTCCGTACGTAATATAAAGGAGCATGACTTTAGAGGTCTTGCATACAAGAAAGAGTCAAAAGCAAGATATATTAAATGTGAAATACGGGGCGTTCGTGATTGACATTCAACCCCGGCCCTAGGCAAATTCAAGCTTGTACGTTCTCATCGCCTATAAAACGAGAACCCAAACCCCTCAGCAAATTCAAGCAACACATGCAACCTCAATAATCTAAGTAACTAACTACGTATCTTTCTTACTCCAACTTTAATCTTTTCATTCTCTTGCATTACATATTACACTACTCATAATATTATCACTAAAATTATATTTCCATTACATTTTACCCCATAATTAATCATGGCTTGCAAAACCCTTACAAATTCCGAAACCCCCATGACCTACTCCGATTTACTCCAACTCATTGAGGCGATCATAGCCGCGACAGAGCTCATTCAAACCAAGGAACCTGAAGGTGTCCGTGACATTCGAACTGGAAAACTCAAAATTGGTACCATGAACCAATACTACACAACCTGGGACTTTGCCAACAGTTTGATCAGAGACCTCTCAATGACTTGGTTTTCCCTCCTCCGAACCTTTGAGGACCGAAACTTCTCGCTCGACCAGTGCTGTGCTCTGGTCGAGCGATTTGATTTCGCCACTAGCAACTTCCTCCGCTACTCTGGATTTCCGGAGATGGGAGGATTTGCTGCCAGTCTCAGCAAACACCTTCCCAACGCCGCATCACGCGACACGGCCATCGAAGCCGTCCGAGCTTTTCTTAAGTACCTCAACATCTTAACCGCATGGTCCTTCCACTATTTCCCTTGGAACATTGGTAGTCATTTGACTTATATTGAAGGCCGAAGCGCACCCACTGACCTATCTCGCCGTGTAAGAATCACGGATGGTCAGCGGGTGCGCCTCAGCTGGTCCCCGCTAGATATTTCCGTGGTCGCGGTCATCGCGACCAAGGAAAACCCGGAACTCTGCGGGGACATCCTTAGGGCTCTACCCTTCACCATTATAATGGACCATGCGGTCGTATGTGGCAAATCCATGTACGCCTGGGCCCCGGTAGTTAGCACGTCACCGGTACGTGTTAAGGAAAGACAGTGTGATGCGCCCGTGGGCCGTCTCCGGTTTTCTCAAGGGACCGGTCAGAAGATTATTGTGCAATACGGTGAAGTTACGGAGGATATCATGTCACCGGTTCTCGGCGAGGTTTTGCCGCAGTTTGCGGAGAAAATTGAAGAAGTTGGAGATGCTGTGTTGAAGAGTACTATGGAGACGAAGGAGATTATTCGTTTGACCATGGAACTCATTTGAGTCAATAATGTATGAGACAATGTGAGCTAGCGTAGAATACGGTATTAATTAAAGTACGTACTAATGTTTACAACTTTAAAAAAATAAGGAGTAGTATGTTATTATTGTTTGACAAAAAAAATATCAAAGAGATAATAATACAATGGTTATCATTGCTAATACATCGTACCCTCGATATTATTTATATATCTTTAACTAAAATATCTCTCAAAAAAATATAAAAGTAAACAAATGATTACAATTGTACGTTGGGCTAGAAAATTTTACTTGCTCATAAAAGAACAATTATTTCGAGACGCTATATAAAGAGGTTTGGAAGTTGATCATTATACTCGCTTTAACCTTTATATTTGAATGGTTCTGTAGCGATTTTGAACAGATTTAAATAATAAAAGTAATCATTATGGGGAAAGAAAGAACAAAAGCTAGCTGCTCTGAAATAGGTCACTCAACCGAGTGAAGTAGGGTTACTCAATTGAGATCACTCAACCGAGTGAAGTAGGGTTACTCAATTGAGTCGGGCATCAGCACTCGACTAAGTAAAATCGTACTCGATCGAGTGCAGAGTTTCGACCAGAAGCAGACTTGAAGACAAAATAGGTCATTCGACCGAGTGCCATGAACTTACTAGATCGAGTTGGATTTTTATAACACCCCCATTTACCCGGGCACCCTTAGTGAGCCACCCGAGCGAATAGACATGAAACAATCTCGATTTTCCGAGTTATTATACATCAAATCGACCGATGAAACAAAGATACATGGTGCAACTTAGTCTCGATGAACAATACAACAAAACTAGCTTCTAAGTGAATACTCTAACTACTCATGATTCTCATCGCGTCCCGAACCCATAAATAGTACCTAGCTGCATCCAAACATCAATACCTATCACCTGTCACACCACTGCTCACCATTGACCGACAATATTAATAGATCACGACAGATAGTTATAAAAGAATAGACACACAAGAAACACACGAACGGTCAAGCACATGGTTGAGTAGGGATAATCAGTACATCAAGTAACACCTCAAAGGTGGCAACATTCATCATACCAACAACAGTCACATTCCTCCAATATCGCAAGCGATGTAAACCATATAATAATCACGAGGAAATTGGACATACATGCATGCTACAAATTACACGACAACATAATAAGCGTGCTACAAATCACACGGCAACAAGTGTTACTCAACTCACACGATAAACGTGCTCGACCCCTAGCACTCCCCGGATCGTAGGTGTGCACATCCCTCTTGTGGCGGACCTATAAGAGGAGACTTCGAGTGGTCCTTCGCATACAATGGTGCCCCAGAGCTGGAATCCGGTTACCCGTACCGATTCCCAAACTCAAGTCCAACGCCACTACAATATCATAACCAATATACATCAAATATCATCCATCACTATATGGCATCCAAGAATATCGTCACAATGTCATTAATAACTCATGAACATCATATAACATAATCCCAAGGACTGAGTAGAGAAAGTCCCTACCTTTTTACCATCCAAGTATAGGCAAGTCAAGCAATTGATAAATTGCATATCATTCATCACCTACATGTGTAATCGCATATATTATTATCAATCAATGAGTTACCGTCATGATACTAGCCGGATTATTAAGAAACCATCTTAATTCTCTTAGGAGATTAGTAACTTACCGACAAGGTTAGAATTGAACGTAAGAAGGAGATTTCCGACTCATAAAGCTAAACCCTTTGCTAAACCTTCCAATTGATAATCATAGTAGGATAATTATGGAAATGGATTTTGATAGGCGAGTGTTAGAGAGTGATGTTTAGGGTTTCAAGGCAGCCATGGAGGCTTTAGAAAGAATGATGAAATGACCCAACTGTTGGAAATTTGTTTTTATACCTCTGTTCTTGTATCACCCCTATTTATTCTAGGGCCTTTATCAAGACCTTCTTAGATAAATAAAGATGTTACCATCTTGGTTGTGATACTACATAAATCTCGTTATTTTAATTCTTTTAATAAAGTGATGTTATGTTTCTTATGTGGCACTATTGTTATTAAGTTCCATTATGTTCTTTATATAATAAAGTTAAAAGTTATGTTTAATTGAGTTGCTGAGTTTATAAGCTATGAGCTAATATGAATATCATTTGTGCCATATAGTTTGTGAAGCGGTTTTGTGTAGAGTGCGTGAACTTCAGGGACGAAGTTCTTTTTTAGGGGAAAGACTGTAACACCCCTCATATTCTATGGTTCCTTTGTGTGCATTTAAATACTATTCCGCCTATGAGAGATTAATAGCAGAGCTTAGGCAAATGAGTATTGGAATTGCTTGAATAAGGGTGAACTTAAAACTGTAAGATCTAGAGTTTTAGAGCTCCGATGTAGATGAGTTGAGAAAGCTTATGATCTTAGCTTTCCAATGCATGGTCACAAGCTCCGGTCCGATAAGTAACGAATAAATGGCGGCTGTTCGAAATTCAGTGCGCAAAGTTGAACTCGTAGAGACACATGTTGTAGTACCCCGCATTTCCGTTGATGTGCACTCGACCGATTACGACAGAGCACTTGCCCGAGTGGCCCTGTACTCAACCGAGTGCCTGGACCGAGTGACCTTTGGGACAAAGTCCCTGATCTTTTTCCACTTGACCGAGTGACTCGTGGCACTCGACCGAGTGCGGGGTGGCATTCGACCGAGTGCTTCTGAACACTCAGTGCCCGAGCCTGGTTTGCGCGTGTTGGGCTCCATGTATTAAGCCTTGATATAAAAGCTCATTTTTCAGATTTCCTCTTCATTTCTCAACCCTAAAACACTCTCTACCTCCCTGAATTTCTCTCTACATTATCTCTACCACCTTAAACCTTATTGATAGGAATAAAACTAGTTATCGTAATATCTAGAATTAACACTAACGAATTAAAAATTTATAATCCTAACTTAACTCTACTAACCTTTAATTAAAAATACGTAGAAAAGTGGAAGCAAAGGTCAAACCCAAGAGAAGGAGATTTAGCTAAAGAGTCGATTTTTAACTACTTAATCACAAACAATGAGTATTGACAATGGGTAACATGTAGATGGACATAAAAATGCTAAATATGTGAAATTTATCTTAAGAGACAATACAACAAGCACTTGTTATGCAAGAAATCAATAATAGAGAGACTTGATGTAATTTGTCCAAGTACCCAACTCCTAAGCACGCAAGACTCTTACTTTTCCTCTTCTATAATTACTCAAAACTAACTTTCATGGGATGATGATGAAATAATCCTAATCTAGATTATACACCCTTCCTATATGAATTCTCCTATGAAAACCACACAAGAGTTTGCATATAAGAGCAAGACGATACACAATTCCAAATGAAACAAGCTAAGATTAATCTCTTAAGAAGTTTAAAACAACAACTCAAAGACTAACATGTAATCTCTACTCATAAAGCCACAAGCTTTAAACCAAGTTCATAACAAATAAGTTTGCTTCTCTACTTTTCTAGCAATATTAAAACACACAACTAGAAATTACAATAGTAATATGAAGAGCATGTGAGGTTGATCACTCCCAACATACATTCAAACAACTAAACCATTTAAAATGAAGAGAAATACATTAACCATAAAAGAGGAGTTTAGGAGATCCTTACAAAGCTTAAGAAAAATAAGACTTGTTCAAATTACACCAACTGTGGAAGATTAACCTTCTATAATTTGTTTACAACTCAAATAGTTAAGAAAGATTAGCATAAAATTAAAGAAAGATTTAAGTTTTCTATTACAATGTTCTTCCAAAATAATGAGATGATTTTTAGATCTCAAATTGTGAAGCTTATATAGGGGTGCACATCCCCCCAGGTTAAGGTGGAAAATAGGCTTTTAATTTCGCACAAAGCAGATCCAAAATGACGTGTCCTTCAAAATGGCCACAGGCTGCGCAAGGACCCGCTGGCTGCTGAGGACACCGCTGGTTGCTGAGGACACCGCAGTCTGCGTAATTAGTCTGCCAAAACGTCCCAAGTTCTTGTTCTCTTTTTGCTCATCTTCTTGCCTTGACTTCTAGTCAACTTCCTTACAATCTTCGGTCCATGACTTAATAACTTCTCTTGCCTTTGCTCCTCTGTTGACTTCACCGACTCGTGGCTCGTGATTGACTTCCATTGACTTTCGTTGACTTGAACATACCTTGGTCTTTAGCGATTTTTCCTTACAAACCAAACCTTACAAGGCGATGTTTACAAACCAAAAAGCCAAAGCATTTGCATTACTAACATATAAGCCAACAACCAATCCTCAAAACAAGCTAAGAGGTGAAAATTACAACATAAGACCAAGACAATTGTTAACATAAAACTCTTGTTAACGACCCGAAATTAAACATGAAACCACAATAAAAGACCTTATTAGACTTGACATATTCTTGTACTATCAAATTCCCCCACACTTGGACTTTTACTCGTCCCGAGTAAAACTCAAGGCAAGTAGATTACACCGCAAGTCCGATTATGAGTGTAGGAGAACCATTCACTCTTCCCTCACCACAACCTTATTATGTCTCCCTCCAAAAACATCCACCGATTAAAAACAAAATCTAGACTCAAGTTGTTTGTCACACTCTTTTCACTCACTTATTCTTCTTATCTCACCCTCTAACAAGACACAAGCCTCCAACTCCGACTCCATCATCATAACCACCCTTCTTATCATTTCATATCAAAGAGATGTCTACCCTTGCCTTATCCCAAGGCAATAGCAAGGTGACCGAAAAACCTTCAATCAATCATTTCATCCCCCACTTATATCACCCTCTTATCACTCAATGCAAGGTAAGAATATGCTACTTGGTTGGACAACCGCCATAAAGAATCAACAACTCAAGTAGCTATTAGCAAAACCACCGATTTGGAAAACATTTTTGTGACTAAAAAAGAAATTAAGTTCTATTCTGGCCTCCTTCCAAGACCCTCCTTATTTCTCTCTTCTTATCTCTCCATATTTTTGGTATTTTTCACTTTTTCACTTTTTTCTTTTCTTTTCACTTTTTCACTTTTTTTTTCTTTTGAAAATCCCTCATTTTGCCTAAGGCGCCTTTTCGGGTTTTCACCTTAGCTTTTCCTTTCCTCTCATTGGTGGCTCGCAACTCATTTTTTCTTTTTACCCGGGATGCCCTTTCGGGTTTTCATCCCGTCCTCGCCCACCTCTCCCAATCTTGCCTAGGCGCCCACCCTTGTGGGTTTTCACATAACCGGGATTTTCAATTTTTTTTAAACAACTTGCATCAAATCCATAAACACTATGTTACATGGTGGACTTCTTCCCCCACACTTGTCTCTCACATTGTCCTCAATGTAGAAGAGGCTACATCAATCTCTCATAAATGATGGGAACCCGAGGCACCGCTACCTTGGTTCCCTCTTCTTATTTCTATTCTTTCTCTTGTGCTCCTTGTTCTTGTAAAGTTGGCATCAATGGTTGGTTGGGTGATGGTGGGTGGATCGGCGAGATTAAGGGTCATTCCAAAAAGGCCTTGGGTTAGGTCAATGGAGTCTTCATGAGCTTGAGCATCCTCATAAGAGTCATTGAGATACTCTTGATGGCGATCATTTTGGACTTGGAATTGTCGTTCCACTTGTCCTCTCCACAAATTTTGCTCTTGCCAAAGCTTTTGATTGGCTTCCCAATGTTGTGTTTGTTGTTCTTGCCACAACCGGGTGGCCTCTTGTCTTCTTCCTATCTCTCGCATCATTTTAAGTTGAGCCGCTTCGGCTTCCAACCGCAATCACTCCCTTTCATCTATTACTCCCCTCCATTGATCCAACACCTCCAACCGGGGCCCATGAGTTTGTTGCAAAAGGTGAGACTCTTCCACCCTCCCACTAATGCTTGCCAAAGTCCCCATTGTCTCTTGTAAATAACCAAACATTTGTTGTTGCCAAGGGGCCACCGACGTGTTAGAGCTTCCTCCTGCTTCATACATAAGAGTGTCCTCATGGGTGGTGTGTGTTTGGATGTAATGAGGGACCTCAAGTTGGAAGACATTCCTAGCCCCTTCACTTCTTTGGCTTGGTCCTTCCTCTTCTTCATCATCTCCTTCTTCATTTCTAGGGCCCCCACCTCTAGCGAAAAGGTTTGTCGCGCCCGGATCGGGTGGGAAAAGAAATCACGGGCCATGTAGCTACTAGGTAGGAGTGCATTTGGTGGTCGTGGAAGGATCAAGTAGCCATTTTTATTGGCCCCTAGCCATACCCCTCCCAAAGGGTTTGTTTGAAGAGCATGGAATAATTTGAAGCGACGGGGGCCGGGAATGTTGTAACGGTCAAAGCCCTTGAGCCTATTTTCCTCTTGTTTCTCGGGAATGTTGCCCTCATAATGGTCCACAAGGAAATAAATCAATGCTCCTTGGTTTATGTTCCCTCCTCCCCTCTTTATGCGGTGTTTGATGCATGAATCAATGAAAAGCTTTGACCAATCCGGGCATCCACTCCCTTCCGGAAGCGTATCATAGATCCATTGGCGAACCATTTTGTAGATTTGGCGGGTTCACCAACGACGGAAAAGAGTGAGACAAGGAACCGAGCCAAGAGACGGATTATGGGGTTTGTTATGGAAAAACTCTTGTCATTGTCGGTGACATGATTCCCGATAAGTTCTTGCCACATGTACTTTAATCTTCCCGGGGGGTTCATAATATCAGAGGGGTTTTTTTTTTGAAGTGAAGGATCTCCCTCAGTGTGTCATATGTTTCGGTGTGCCACTTCTTGTTTAGCCGGAACTTAACTAACTTTGTTTCCCCATCCGGCCCCACTTCTTCCATAACCGTGGATATAAATTCGTAGGTAAAAGATTTGCAAGTGTTATGCCACCCCTTATCGGTTAAGTAGAACTCAAGTCCAACTTTTTGGAGCATCCGGAAGGTGGTGTCATAAAGTCCAAGGCTTCTCAAAGTGGATGGTTCAAGGAAAGTGATTGTTATCAAATGATGGGTCTAGGGGCGGTGAGTTTATCGTAGACACTCTTGTGTCTTTGGTTTATGTTCTCACAACCCATAAATATGGCTTCTACTTCGTCCTCACTCTCGACTCCCTCAACCAACCTCCTTTTACCTCTCCTTAAAGTTCCCCTCTTCTAGATATGGTGTACCTACAATTGGCAATAACAACAACAAAAATAACACTCAAAAGGTTTTGCTCTGTTTGAGTTAATTCAACAAACACCTTGTGTGCACAAGGTAATCACAAGCTTCAAATTGGTGTTTTTCGATGCCTCTTCCTCACCCAGAAAGGTTTTGATCAAAAACAAGTGATAAGCAATAACAATCAACAACTACAATCCACAAACTAACTAAATGAAGCAATTTACGAATTAAACAGCATTAGAAATAAAAAAGTGGGTTAGTTTGTTATATCTCCCCGAAATCCACTTAACAATGCCTCATTGTTGTCTTAGGATGCTATCAAACTCCTTTTTGAACACCCAAAACCAACCTTGAAGCTCCAATTCGATTCTTCAAATTTTTGGGTTCTTGAGTAATTTGGGGAAAACACACAAATCTAGATTTTTGAGTGATTTTGTGAATGATTTTGATGTTGTTCTTGCACAATTAGATGTGGAGAGTGAATAATCTTTGATTTTTGATTAAATTTGAGAGGATGTGTGAGGATTTGGTGTGTTTGTTGCTTTTGGTTGAGGGGTTTTTGCTGGGGTTGTGTCGAAATTATGGGAGGAAAAGGGGAAGAACCGCTGTCTTTTGGAGAGAGAAAAAAATGTAACAGTGTAAATCAGCAGGCTGCGGTCTGACCCGCAGGGTGCGGAAATTGTCCGATCTTTTTGTGCACTTTGTTGCTTGATTTTTCATACTTAGCCAAATTTTGGCTAAGTATCCTCTCCCATTTTGCCTTGTTGCTTTTGGCACTCACCCCGTCTTTCAAACTTTCACTTCTTCGAAAATTTTTCGTCTCCGTATCATGGGCACGCATCCTGAGACGATCTTCTTTCCTTCATGGCACTCAAACTATAGCATTAGTAACTTAAAAAAAATATTGATGCAAGTTATTGTTTACATTAGAATGCAATAAACACATGAAATTTCAATGTAAGAAGTGCAATAAATCTAAACTAGGATAGAGTATTTACAACTTTGCCGTTTGTTTCATGTCGATGGCTCGACTAGATGCTTGCTAGAGTTCAATCTTAGTAGATGGGATCCTCCAAGGTGAGCTTCTCCTCACCATGGACTTCTATCCCTTCATGGTAAACTTTCAACCTTTGGCCATTAAATTTCATGATTTTTGCGGAGCTTGGATTTTTCACTTCCACCGCCCAATGGGAATGTACTTTGGTTACAGTGTAGGGCCAAACCATCTTGATCTCAATTTCCCGGCAAAAAGCTTGAGTCGGTTTTGGAAGACAAGAACTTTTTGGCCTTCCTTGAATTGCCTACGACTTATCATTCGATCGTGCCCCACTCTTGTCTTTTCTTTGTAAATGGAGGCATTGTCATAGGTATCACGCCAGATTTCCTCAATTTGTTGAAGTTGGAGTTTCCGGTGGAGATGTAGCACCCCGCACTTTTCGAATATTAAATAATCGCTTTTATTTAAATTAGTTTTAGCTTAAAGCTATTTTAATAAAAAATATAGTTTTAAATGTAGAATAATATTAGTGACAACTATTTGACCATTTAATTATTTTAACTAGTTATAATCGGTTCCGTAGCCTTTCCGACTCATTTTTGAGTTGTTTTGAGCTTAAACATGTGTTTGACCTATTTCCTCCTACTCCCTTCTCATCACAACTCAAAACCTCATTTCAACATCTTCATCTTCCTCCTCCAAAAATCTGATTTCTCTCATCTCTTTCACCTCCTCTCCAATCTCTATTAACACCTCAAGCAACAAACCTTTAAATCATCATATCTCCTTCGTTCCTTATCCGTTTCACTTGATTTTTGCGCCATTCTTCTTCTTTTCTCGTTCTCCTCCTTTCTAGGTAAGAAAGATGCCTTCTTTCCTTGCCTTTCAAAATTCCATCTTTCTAGGGATAGAGTAATTTACTCTTTTCTTTCTAGTTGTTGATGGGAATCAAGCCTTGTTGACTTGGACATGGAAACTTGAACACTTGGAGCACCAAAAAGGTAACCGTGATGGTGTCACTCGATATTGCACTTTGGTTATGTATTTGTTTGTTTTTTGAGACGATCTTGTTAATAAATGAATGAATTGGGTAAGATGAATATGTTTATGCTTATCTTATGTTAACTATTTGTATATTGTCGATTGGAACAAGTTTGGATGAGAAATTGAGTGTTTAAGACCAATCCCGTATGGCTGGAACATTCTGGTACCGCACCAAGATGGCCCCCAATGGCTCCAAAAATATGACAGATTGATCGGCGTCGAAAATTTAAGTGGTTTAGCCACTTGAATCACCCGATTCGGAGTCCGTATGAGCAAATGATGCTCTTTTTATCGTTTAAAGTTTTATAAAAAGTTTACCCTTGTGTTAGATGGTTATTTATGCTATTTATGTGTTCGCATGATTAGATGAATGATAGGATGACGATAAAGTTGTTCACATGCAATTTAGGAGGAATTGTATGTATTTGGATGTTGTATTCCCATATTCCCACATGTTTAGTTAATTTGTGCTTAAAGTGGATTATATGATTAATTCATCGTTGTAAAACCATCTCACATCTTTATTATGCTGGATTGCATGCTGTAGAAATATGCTAGGATGGATGAAACATGTTCTCATATATTTTGAGTCGACTTCCATATGCTTAGGAGTGAATTCTGTGTATTCTGGTCCCCAGCCGGCTAACCGACCACCGGTCACCCTCCGGCTGGGAGCCCTGTGTGTCCCAAATAAAATGTTTAGAGACGACTTTTCAGCCGGCCGACCGGCCATCAGTCACCCCATCCGGCTGGGACACTCGTACGGTTTTTAATTTGAGTTGGCCTTTGGCTGGAATGTCCGGCCAGTGGGCCGGCAGCCTGTCACTCACCGGCTGGGAGACCCTGTTCTCCCCTATTCTACTTATTTTATATCGATTGATTTACGATTTGTTCATGCTTTTAAGTATGTTGTATGGTACTTATTTACGTCTCACATGATCCAGTTACTCTTGCTAGTCCTATGATTTTGAGTGATAACACGTCACTTGTCTTTATCGTTCTTTGCATTCATGAATGATCATGCTATGGTAAGTTGACGCTTTTACGCCACTACCGTTGTCCGTTCTGCCGGTAGTTAGATAGCTCAGTATTGTTCCGCCTCCTCCGTTGGTCGTACTGCCGGATGGTAGGTACTCCACTTCCGTTCTGTCGATCGAGTCTTGGATGTGAAGGTTATGTTATATGTCGTCTCTGATAAATGTGACTTTCTGAGGATCTGGCTAGGTTTGACTAGGAATAAGGTACTAGATACCGATGTCTTACCAAGAGGAATTGAGTCTTAAAGTAGTAAAAGGTTTTCGTTACTTGAGTTTGCATGAGTCATGGTCATGGTTGTTGAGAGTCGATGATGGCTTGCACTTTTTAGATCCCATTCCGTATATGTTTATCATATATTAATTCATATGTTTATCTTATGTTGATTCATATGCTTATTTTACATTGATTCATATGTTTATCTTATATTGCTCATATGTTTATCTTATGTTGATTCATATGCTTATCTCACATTGATTCATATGTTTATCTTATGTTCATTCATATACTTATCTTATATTAATTCATATGCTTATCTTATGTTGATTCGTATGCTTATCGTATGTTGACTCACATGTTATATTTTATGGTATTACCCTTTATATTTACATTGTGTAATATGGCTGGGAAGACACCTAGTTACTCCCCACTGACTGTGGCATTAATGTTTCATGATGACAGATTACAGGTCGGTGCTACTTGGGGTTTTGGGACGAGTGAGCTAGCGAGCGTTGTACTTACAACGACTGACCCTTATTCGTTGTAGTGTAGAGTCGTGCGTATTATCATAATTGTGTTTTAGTGAGGGATTGATATCCCTTATATTTAATTAAGTTGTATTTTGTATAAAAGCCTACTTAAACTGGAGTTTTGGTTTTATGATTTAGTGACTTCGCGGTTTTATTATTAAAGTTTTTAAAATCTCACATTTTCCGCTGCAATATGTGTATTTATTTCATTGTATGATCGCGGGGGTTCACAGGTTTTGCTCAACCCTAGTTGGACATATAGTTTTAATTATTTATATAACTCTTTTGGTTTCTATAAGTTTTGTATGGAGTATTATCTCAGACAAGTGTATTAATAATTAGAAGTTTTCATAAAGTACTTGGTTTTGCTTCATTTGATATTCATTGTCTCAGGAAACTGAGTTGGTAACAGTCCCAATTAATAGGGAATGTCTTGCTAAAGGCTCCTGCTTAAATGGGGTGTTAGACACATGGTGATAATATGCATACATAGTACCAATCACTATAAACATGGCATACATGGGTCAACATGGAAAAAAGTCACTTACCACGTGAATTAATCATATGGTATACATGAGTGAAGCATCCAAAAACCATCATTAACCATGTAAATAAGACTTTGTCAAAGTGTTATAATGTTAAACAAGTGTCAATATACCCTCCTAAAGCATTAGAACAAAGTTTTAGGTAAAAAAAAACTACAAGATAAAGGGAGAAAACATGGTTTATAGGTCGACAATGCTTAACTTAGAGCAAGACGTGGTCAAAATATTGACACGAGACTTAGGGCACAGTGCCTTAACTTCTGAAAGGGATTGACACAATGAATAAAATATTGTTGTAACACTTGGGGCATAGTGCCCTCCCTTCTGGAAGAGAATGGCACGACCAAGGGAGTGCGCACGGCTCAACGCACTACAATGACCAGTTTTTGTAAAACGGTCATATCTCCCTCATTTCTTAGTCTTTTTGGGCATGTGACCTACCGTTAGAACTATAAAAGAACAATATAACCCCTCAAATTAGAACTACATCAAAACAATGTATACAACTCGAGTTATGATATTTTGAAGATGACCCTTCATCTGTACGAGTTCCAAACTTGTTATTCCTTTTTCCAATTGCATTCCAACTTTCATATTACTTGTTTAACCATCTCATTACCCATTATAGTACCTCAAATGCAACATGTACATATTTAATAAGAATTCCTAATCCTCACAAATGCACTAAGCATGATCCATCATCGGTCGTTTACAAGAATCGTCAACAACACAAAACCGCAACATTACCCAAAATCGCTGCAACTTCAAAGTGGAGGATAACATTGTTAGGTTGTTGGTATACCTGAACATTATGTAAGGCATTAAGTCAACGTTCATCAAGGACGATGAGCTGCTCGTACCGTTGACGGGTCAATTTAGTCTCCGGGACTTGACTCTCTAGTAGAATGCGTAGAGATGTGATATCTCTAGCTCTACCGGTTGCACTGCTTTCATGCCGTATTCTAGTAGAAAGGCATTAATCGTCTTGGTGTTCAGATGGATGTTCTGTATCCCTAGAGTGCGATTGGGAGTTTACTTGGCCAATCGCTGTAATTGTCTTTCATTTTCTTGATGATAGTGACGACTCTGACAAGTGTTTTATTTGCTGCTCCTACCGTTCCATTGGTTTGAGGACGATAGGGATATGAACGGTGTCATTTAATCTTGCACTTGTCAAGTAACGCTTTTGATTCGGTCCGAAAATGATGGTGTTTTGGATGAACTTAGCCACCTGCTTGGCAGTCAAAACGGCGTATGATTGCGCTTCTGCCCACTTGGTGAAATAGTCAATGGCCACGAGGAAAAAGCAATGCCCTTTGGTTCCTATTGGGTTGACTTTGCTAACGATGTCGATGCCCCAGGTCAAGAAAGGCCATGGTGATGTCAGGGTGTATAGGAGGTGATGGTGGTACATGTTGTACGTTTGCGAATATTTGGCAGTTATGGTAATGTTTGACGTAGTTCCTGTAATCGGCCTCCATTGTTATCCAATAGTAGCGTAATCGCATGATCTTGTTGGCTAGCATCATCGCGATGCGCTCATGTGAGGACCACATTTTCTGCCATGTATGTCTTCCATAATTTTTTGTGCTTTCATATGGTCAATGCAAAAGAGAAGGACGCCTTGAGGTGTTCATTTGTAGAGTTGATCTTGGCTTATCACGAATTTCAAGGAGAGTAATCGGATTTCTCTTTGTCCTCGGGTCAGAATCAGAAGGATATTCATCTTTTATTTGGTAGTCAAGGACAGCTTCATACCATCGTTTGTCATGGGTTTCTTCGTCGTTGTTGATGGCGTAGATGTGAGCTTGCTCACTTCTTCTTTCGATGCACAAGGGTATGGATGTCATGTCATCGGGTATGTTGATGAGTAGGGCAAGTTTTGCTAGGGTGTCGGAGAACTAATTCTCTTCTTGAGGTAGATAGACGTAGTCGACTTAGTCGAAAAATTCCGCTTCTTCATTGATCTTTGCTCAATAGGGTGCTAGGCAGCCGCTTCGGATTTTCCATCATCCGGACACTTGATTGATGATGAGTAAGGAATCGCCATGGACTCTCAATCTCTTGATACCAAATGATATGGCTGCTTGTAGACCGATTCTACATGCTTCGTATTCGGCGGCGTTGTTGATGAAGTTAAAGTCTTGCTTGACTGAAACTGGGATGTGTCCTTCTTCGGGTGATATCAGAAGGATTCTAATTCAAAAGCCTCTGAGGTTTGATTCACCATCTAAATATAGATCTCATCCGTCGGTATATCTGTGAAAAGGATGTATTCGTCGAGGAGTAACCTAGTGTCGGTCGTCAGATCCTCAATGATGGGATTTTCTGCAAGTTAGACAGCAACGACCCTTCCCTTGATAACTTTAAGGGGTATCAACTAGAGGTCAAAATTGGATATCATGTGTGTCCACCTAGAGAGTCTTTCATTTACCACAGGTTTCTCGAAGATGTAGTTGATGGGGTGATAGTGGATTTTGTCATCATTTCCACTAATCAGAAACAATTTGTAAAATAACTCAATTTAAGTAGTATAAATCGAGGTCGAACTACAAGGATGGTGGGGTTAGGATACAAGTCTCTATTTAATTCTAGTTTAGCCGGACAAAATAGTTTGAATGTTGAACATTAACTAAGTAAGAAATTAATGACCAAATAACAAGTAAAAATAAGAAAAGTAAATATAAAATGATAATTAAAGGAGTTAGGGGGACTAAGAGAATTCATGTATTTAATGGAGTTTCTAATGGGGTTTAAAGGTTCACTAACAGGGCTCCCAACACTCTCTCGAGTCGTCAAGTACCCGACCAACCTATCACTCACTCTCGTGACAATATAAGCAATGGTCTCACTCTAATCGCATCTAATCAAGTCTCGAGTCTCTCATACCGACTCAATAACAAAGTCAAATAACACTAATTGTCATTAAGGTTACACAACACATTAAAATACCGATTATGTGACAAATTAACACAATTGACTCAACGATTAGCGATAAAAATGACTACCCATAAGATAGAATCCTCATCTAATACACTAATCC
>JAOWBH010017819.1:0-16115 GCA_028566215.1 Silene coronaria
GAGTGAAATGAATGAACAGTGTCGAACGAAATGTTTTAAATATAACCTCCAAAAGCCCTAATCGAACCGTCAAATTTTCGGATTCTAACTCGCACTCAGCCGAGTCACAAAACCACTCGGCCGAGTGCCACAACACTCGTCCGAGTTGCTCGACTCCAGAATGTAAAATACCAAAAACCAAATCCCACTACTCAGTCGAGTCAGGCCAACTCGACCGAGCGACCATTCCACTCGGCCGAGTTAACCTAACTCGGCCGAGTTTCCGGCCTACAGAATATGCAGTATTACAATATCATACAAAATCTATTCTATCTATATACTCCCTCCATTCAACTCCATATTACACCTATTTCTATTTGTGTCATTCAATACCACATTGCACCTTTATAAAAATGGCAAAATAAAGGTCCATGTTATCCTAAATGAAGCATGTTTACATAAAATGTCACTCAATGACCTACTCTAATTGGACAAGCATATTAATAAAACATATTATAACAAGACAAGATAAAGCACCATATCTTACCATTATCCTTTCTAATACTCCCTCCATCTCGGCCAGTTGTTTACAGTTGCTTTATACACGACTATTAAGGTAAAGAGAGAGGAATGAGTATATAATTATTAAAGAATTATAAAGCAACTTGGAATAAGTAGAAAATGTAATGGCCCCCCGCTCAAATGAGTTGATCTAATTGCTAGAAAAGGAAAGTGTAAACTATTGACTGAAACACCCATAAAAAAAAGTGTAAACTATTGACCGGGATGGAGGGAGTAAAATTTTAACAAGCCATGTCATCATCATTTATAAATGAAAAAAGAAAAAAGAAAAAATTGAAGAAATTTGGAGCATTTAATACTAATTTTAGTGTACGACAAATATAAATATTTTTTTGTTTCAAACTAATAAAACATCAAAGTGAATACTACATTTTTAATTATAGGGTGTTTATGTTATAATAAGTTATACGACAAATAAAAATTGTATTATATCACTCAAATTTTTACATTATTATAAATGTTTTCTTCTCTCCTGATAAATACCTAAGGGTGAGCAAAACTGGATATTCGATACGATTTTTCCGTATATAAGGAAACCGTATATCTGAAAACCGTATATCCGGTATCCGATTTTCAGCCTCACTTATGTTATTTAATATATTTTTTTACTTTTCCATGTGTGATTGTTGGTTTTTTTAGTAACTTAAATGTGTTTTAAAAAGTTATAAGAGTAAATAACCAATAAAGTTTAATAATACTAAGGTTTAATCACCAACGTATTGGATATTTTGTGATTTATGTATATATTTTAATATTTTTTTTCTAGACAAAAGGCAGTCGCATCGGATAACGTACATTCGGTTTCATATTTTGTTGATCCTTGTCCGATACGGTTTTTAAAGAACCGTGTCGGATATCCGGAAATCCGTAGAATTAAATTAGTATATCATATCAGATACGTATAATAAAACTGTATCGTATAATTTTGTTCAGCCCTATATACCCCACCCCCTCCCTCCCACCCCTCAATTTCAACGAATTAGATGTATAAAAAGGGCTTAAAAAGTAATGTTTTTGAACATTTTTTTTCGTGTAGGTCTTCAAATATTATATAACGCAGTAAAATTAATATATCGGACTGCAAGCATAATATAAAGTACACTATATTAATTCTTCTACACTCATATAATCCATCAATACATATAAAATGTATTGCGATGTGGAGAACAACAAATTAAAACCAACAAAGTCAAATGCTACAATAATTGGAAAAAATATAGAAACGCAACAAAAAAAAAATACATAAAAAGACATATTAGGGTGAGAGAGAAAATAATGGAAAAAAATATATATTAAATCAAACACACTGCACACTACATGGAGATTTCAAACATAAAAAAAACAACACTCTACCTCCACTACCAACATGACCTGCCTAGCTGATCTGAAATACTTCTTCAATGGCAACCCCTCTAGCCCACTTCTCACCACCACCAATCACTCCCTCTCAGCCACACGTCCGTCCTTTATGTCTTGACTCTAATACAACCACTTTCATATTATAATATTGATGCGTGCTTCATTCACCCAATTATTCTGTTATTTTGCACAAAGAAGAGATTTCACTTAAATCCTCTATCACACATTCCTCCATTACCCCCATTTACACTTTAATCAAGAGAAGGGGGGTTCATTGTCACATGAAAAGGGTGATAAGATGGAGTCAAAACATTGGGTTCACAAGCAATTATATACACCTCATCATCATCATCATCACTATTATCCTCAATCACACCATCTTCCCACGTAGAGGCAAAAGTCTTTCTTAAAACATAAATGAAGGTGGTGGGCTCATAGGTATAAGACTTTCATAAGTCTCATCACTACCCTCAAGATAATTGGTGTACCTTCGAAAGGTGATTTTTATCAATTCCAAGATACCCTCATTTGCCTCTCAATTATGTCATGTATGACTTTCTTCAAACACTTGGTGGTCATGAATTTAACAAAAGCCCAAAATTCCTCACAACTCATTTCAACGATCCACCACTCATGTAAAATGCGATATTGCGGGTTTCAAGGTTCATGCCATAGCAAAAAATACAACGTGTCTCCCAAGTAGAAAAAGTATAACCTTAGTCATATAGTTGTTAAATCTTGCAAGATACTTATCAAATGACACATTTTAATTTTGGCAAAAGGTGAAAGTAGACATTTGAACACAAGAAACGAAAATACCAAGGAACCAAAGTCCCTCAAGATAGAAGCACAACTAAAAATAGACAAAGAACAATTCAAACACACAACACCATCCCTGACAAAGGCGCCAATTTGATAAGTGTCGTTTTTGTAGCATACCAAACAAATTTATACTCAGCTTAGCACGGTGGTAACTCAAGTTTGAACCTCAAGGACGAGGGTGTCACAATTATTCAATCTAAGTCTAGTTATGCTAGGTTTATCATAAGAGAAAATAGGACAAGTGGGTTCTTCCGGGCCATTAAGGTATCAAGTAGGTTTAGACCTGTCAAACGGGTCACCCGGGTCGGGATAATTCGGATCAGGTTAGTTCGGGTTTGAGATATTATAGAGTTAGTTTGGGTCGGGTCGGGTTAGTTAGGGTTTTGGGTTTTTTCGGGTATGTTTGTCGGGTCATTTTCGGGTCAAGCGGGTCGGGTCACTTCAGGTTCGGGTCAATAATTAAGAGAGCTAAAGCAAATTTAGTATCATCTCGCATTATGTGAAGTTTTTTTTTATCAATTAGAGTTATCTTTTGTCGTGTCATTTTTGGGTCAATTGGTTTCTGATCGGGTCGTTTCGGGTCTCTAGGTCAGTTCCGGGTCAACAAACCCCGGGTCAGTTTGGGTCGGGTCGAGTCATTTCGAGTTTCGGATCACATTTGGGTGTGGTGTTCGGGTCAATTTTGGGTCTCGGGTCAGCCTTTTCGGGTCGGGTCAATCGGATCGGGTTAATTTTTTCAGATCTAAGTAGATTGGGTCTCTTTGTTGAAGGGTGATCTTACTTAGGCAAGTGGGTTCAGTCTTTCGCAATAACAACCCCATAACAAACCAACACGAGCTAGCTCTTGCGTACAAAACGTCGGTTCACTAACTATATGAAGTCCAAACACTATCCAAGGCTGTAAATCGTATGAATGTGTGGAAACAAACAAGAATCATGCAAGTTGTGAAACAAAAATTTCATCAAACATGTAGCGTGCATAAACTAAAAGTAAGACATACAATTAATCAACAACTTTAACCCAACATACAAGGCTAACCCTTAATCATATCCATAATTTCCCACTAACCCTTGTAAGGTCACTACCCACTAATCATCATTAGAAACATACTAATAACAGATAGGAAATATAAACTAGATATGGTGGTTTAACACAAGATTTAAGACAAGTTTTTAACAAACTACGTAAGACTACGCATGATTATCTAAGGCGAGTAAGAAGTTATCAAGGCAAAGACTAACAAGTAATTAGAAGATAGATTAAAATGATACCAACTAATTAAGTAGCAGGTATGAAAATAGTTGAAGAAATAAAACATAAATCCTAGAATAGATGAAAATCTTATCACCAAATCTTCAATAAAACCCTATAAATTCCCAATACAAAGTTAGATTACCAATTGATTAAAAAGTGATTAAGGAAAGATTAATGTAAATTTGAGGGATGATTAAAACTAATGTAATCTAAAGATGAAATTTCTTTGAATGTCCTTATCCAAAGAACCTTGGTAAAGCAAGAAAACATGTAGCATAAATGCAATCCAGAATAATAATTAATAAACTCGTCATCATTAATTGAAAGTCGAGTCAACGAATTATTGGGAATATAAATATATAGAAACTGGAGGGTTACAATCAAATTGAAAGACAATAAAAAGTGAGATTGGCTCAACCTATACGAAGACTAAGCCAGGAAAACATAAACGCAATTGCAAAGGTGCCCATCAGCGTAGGTGGGATGTCGAGCCCATTGCAAAGTCGGTGATCCTTCGAATGTGATGGAGGAGATTATTAAGGCCCCCTACTTGGGCTCAGGATTGGCAGGTCCATTGCCTTTAAATGGATTTGGAAAATGTTGTGAAAGGCGACGTGAGCAATGACCGTGTTATCCTCGGTTGTTAGGTCTTTATAAAGGCGTTTCTAATCCTCGAGGTTCCAGCCTCAGGTTGTATGAGCCACATAGGACATCCTAGATTTGGCGGTCTCAACAGGACCCTCGATAAAATAATTTATCGTGACAAGGTTGACATTGCGCAGAAGTTGCACAATTCAATAGAACCACTCCCCCAAGGACATGATAAAATTACCACCAGAACTCGATTCGGAGAACTCCCCAGCAGACTAGCCAGGCATCAATCATGTATTGAGAACATAAGGAGACATATGGAAATACTTCAAAGATGAGCGTATATACCCAAGAGCTCCAATGAGCCTATCTATAGCAAAACTATCGTATTGAATGCTCCACCTATCAGGCTTTGGAAAACTTAAAGCAACACTTGTCACCTAACAGAGTAACCAGCATGTGGTCATCTCGGTTCAGTCTTGCCCAATGGATGCGAAAACTCACTGAAAAAGAGTCGTCATCTTGAATTGCGTTCAAAGGAGGAACCAAACCCACCCAATGTTATTGGTTATCTTCAGTTGAGGCATGCAAATTAGGCCCAAAACCATTGGGCCCAAATCAAAGTATAAATCTCTTAGGACTCATGTCAATACTCAAAAGCTCAAAGCTTGATGTTAAAGCAATCATGGCATGCTCGGCACAGCAGTGGCCAAGACCTAAATCCATGCTGAGCCAAGGACACCACATTCAGCCACAGACAATGTCTGAAATTCTGGATATATGCCAGGTCAACAGTATGAACAAACCCACGTGGAACCTCCACATGGGCACCCTCGGTCTGGACACTTGATTTTTATAAATAGGATCAATATTCACCTCTTAAAGTATCGAATCTCCAACTCTCGATGCACTTTTTCTCACTACAACAGTCGGCTAAAGGACTCTTCTCTCGAGCTTCCTTGTCGGTCCTATGTGAGTATAAAGTCTGACTTAAACATCGAATGGGCTTTCCTTGGAACCCTTAGAGGTTAGGTTTTCTCCTTGTTTTAGGTGCATGACGAGAAGGAGACAAATCATCAAATGACCTCACATATAAAGCCAAGATTACAATTGTCGGACCAAGCTTAACATAACTCAAAATATCCATTAGTCTCGTGTGATTTGTTTTATCACTAAGTACATTTCTACCCAAAACAACTTTCTTACTTTAGTGTTGATTTTTGATATAATATGGCTAGGAGAACCCTGAGTTACTCCCCAATAATTGTGCCATTCACTTTTAATGAACGAACAGGTTGAAGGTTGGTTTCCATATAGGATTCGTGACGAGTGAACTAGTGAGCGTTAATTAATCGACGATTTACACTCTAACGTTTTGTTTAAACTCACTTCTTTTAGGGTTTGTATTGTGTTTGGAAGGAATTTAGATCCTTTTGTATTTACGTTCGTGTTTCCATTCGGTTTGTATGACTTTTTAAACTCGTTTTATTTTAGTTTTTATTCTAGTGACTTAGCGGTTTTATTTCATTTAAATAATTTTTAAAAGTATATATAACTATATTCCACTACATATTGCTTGATTTATTTATTGTAAAAACGTAGGATTCACACGCACCATGTTAAAAAGTTTACGAAATCTTCTACCAACCCAAAAACAAAGCATCTTATTTGTAAAAAACATTGGCGTGCATTGCTCTCTAATCTTTTTTATTACAAAAGAAAGGATAATCGCGGGGAAAAATCTAACTAGAAATCAAATAAGGTGTCATCATATCGAGGTATACGAAGCACATCCTCCCTAACCCGGAGCATACATCAACAGGATGGTAAGTAAGACTAATATTGACAGCGTCTTATAACACCCATGATTAAAAAGACAATCGCTCATTTTGTTACCTTCGTGGTAAACATATTCATGTTTCACGATGTAGAAGCTACTTTGGATAATGTTTTTGCAACGGACAATAAACGGCTGAAGGGCGAACACTTGTTTGACTGCAAATCTTCATTAATAAGTTTAACATGGGTGGCATTGTCCATATGAATTAAAAGTCTTGTATAATTCTTATCACATTCCATCTCTAAATCAAATACCAATGTAAGAACTTCGACGCATGGAAAAACAGATTTTGCACGAAAATGAAATAAGCTTATAAAAGTATCATCTCGAAAAATTCCTCCGACACCCACTTATTTTGGAGCATATTATTTTAAAAGAGCCATCATTTTATAATGTCGACCCGAATAGGCTGGATGATCAACGGTATAAATTTCTTTAAACAATTAAATCATGAGGTAGGTGTAATGCTCGTCATTCTTATAGGGTCCTCGGCCGAGCAGGGATGGTACAAGATCAAGAAAGCGAAGTCCAGATTTGTTAATTTACGATTTTGAATTTTGGGGACCTAGAGTAGGTTCCTCGATCGAGTACAGGGTAGACTAGATCGAGTATTGGAGTGAAACTATCGATTTGAACAAATGACTCAAAATCGACAATTTGACTCACGAAAAATAGCCTTAAATGTCACGGTTTTGTGTTGCAAATTTTCTGTTTTATGATTAAGAATTGAACAAGAAATGTAAAGAGGATATGACTTAATCCAGATCACAAAGCAAGATCAAGCCTGCGGAAATAATCCCAACACACAGTAAAGGATCGTCCCCGACTCCCAACACACAGTAAAGGAGATTTCTTTTGAAAAGCACTTAGCTTAACACTTAATTTTCATTCATCCAAATCTAAGTATTACAAAATGAGATCTCTTGCTTTTATAGTTGAAGCAAGACGATCTTGACCCTTGCTTATTCTTACAATCCGACGGTCCGCACAAGCTATGGGAACCGTGACCCATGTGACTTTCGTGGGCTATTCCCAATACATAAGAAAACAAGTTTTTTGATTAGTTTAAGGTAGGGCATTGGGATGTGGAGGGGCTCCTAGGAAACTACAATAAGACTAACATTGGGGAATGGAGGGGCTCCTAGGAAACAACAAAAGGCTACACGGTTCTCCGTGTGATAGCCCTTGGAATTTGGGCTAAGACTTGACACTACCTTGGACCTTATCACATGGTTGGCTATGACCTAAGTAGCTACCTTGGACCTCAAGTTATAGGATGTATCGGTTGAGGGTGACGCGCAGGGAATTCGTTCCGCTTCAAAGACCCTGTTCTGTTACTATCTTTAGAAGAACCAAACTTATCCAGGTGCAAATCGAGGGTAACAACATATCCATTCTCATTAGTTTGTACGTCACAACTTTTATATGTAGTAGTTACTAGTTAGTGAGACTTTTTTAACCCATAGGTCATATCCTACCAATTAAAATAAAAGATAAAAATACACGAAATATTGAGTACTAACAATATACGAAAACATTACGCAAGGGTGGAGTCTATTGATTAAAATCTGGATTAAATTTCCAAGAAACTCAGATTCAAGCCTTTCTAAGAGCAATCTTGTGGATTTTTTTATGGCGTGAGGTTATGCCTTCTACACTTCAAGTCTATAACTCTCGGAAGGTGTACGTAGTTTGCAGGCTAGTGTGCACCAAAGAGAGTGACTACGAGTCTCTTCGTCGCCAAAGAAAAAACACATGCAAAAGAAAACACATACTTACCATTATCAACTTCAATATATTTAATTAACTTGTGACATTGCTTTTCTATTAGCCATTATCTTAGATATCTCAACAGCGTTGCACATTGCATTGCTAAAGAAGCTATGGATTGAGTTACTCCTTTCCTTGACTGTCAAAGAAAAAAAAAACTTCAATATTTTTATATAAAAAAAAGGTATTTTAAAAATTGCATAGGATTATTTGAATAAATAATAATTAATTTTCGGTAATATTTATGTGAGACAATTTAAAATTTAAATATAGTCACCGATTAACCTGTCAAATCCTGACCCGAACCGATATCTGATTCCGACCCTTTTTTTCAGGGTCACGACCCAGTAAATCTCGATCTGTGACCCGTTCGACCTGAACCCGAAATGACTCGTTAATTTAGGATCGAAACCCGACCTGCTGAGTAAAAGATAAATATATTTTTTAAAATATTGATATTATTATGTTACATTCGAAATAATATAAAAAAAAAAAATATTTTTTGCACCTTTTAATTACAACTATTATTAAAAAACCAATATTATATATTTTTTAACCTTCAGTAATAAATAATTAATAAAGTAACTTACTTCTTATAATTTTGTGAATATAACTAAGATAATTATTTAATCTCGCCAAGATATTAATATTAATGTATTTTAAATTTTTTTTTAAAAAAAATTGATTTAAAAAATGGTGTTGGACAATAATTTTTAACTCGTATTCTAAGTTCTAACCCTAACTGTTACCGTAACATGTATTACCCCACTCGTATTTAACCCGACCTGTATTTTATCCTGGCCCGCAACCTGACCCGCCCGACAGGTCTAGTCTCCGGTAAATTCCAAGTTCCAAGTGTTTGGAGCATAAGCAAAGCAAAGAGTTAGAGAGTGGAGAGATGGGAGACGAAAGAGTAAAAATGGAGGCAATGCAAATAATGGGTGTTTTTCAAGTCCTTCCTAAATTGGTTGTCTTTGATCTCGATTACACTCTTTGGCCTTTCTATTGGTACTCTTCTTTGTCCCATTTCGTTTACGAAAGAGTAAAAATGGAGGCAATGCAAATTATTTCTTTCTAATTCATCCCTTTTTCCTACCTTGTCCCATTTCGTTTATATCCAATTATTCTTCCTAATACCTTCAATTTCAATATCGATGATACTAATTTGTCATTGTGCTTTTTGAATTATGGGTGTAAACCTTGTCTTACTGCTCCATTTTTGTTACTCCCTATTCTTTATAATCTTCATTCCAATTTTCCTGATTATATGTTGTTAATCGTTAATGCAATTTCTGGGTTAATTTCGTATATGAGAATTTACTTTGTTTCATGATTTTTGTTTATGTAGATTGTAGCAAACAATGTACATCCTCCATCCATGCTATAACTTCCTACAATAATATGTGGTGGAAAATGTAAACCCAGGATATATTATAATGGTCACAAATTATAACAAGTTTAAAGACGGACGACCGAAAGTTTTAATCTGGTAAATGGAGGTGAATGGAAAAGATTAAGCTTTTGAAATACTCCTTATTACTAATAAAAGCATTAATCTTTATAGTCGATGGTGTGCATTTATTTTTATGCAGCTTGATTCTTGATTAATACCTGCACTGAGTTGTGTTTATATGACTCGTTAATTTGGAAACAGGAAAAAGAATATTTATGTGTGTTAACTGTTTTATGGCTCAAGAAAAGGATTTGACTGGCTAAAATCCGTTGCTTGGAATTCCTCTTCCCTTCTATGTATAAGATGTAATAGTTGCATCTTTAAGTGAAGAATGGTTTTTGTTGTTGGATTTTTTTCGACTGTATGCTAACATAGTCACAATGCAGAAAATGTTACATTGTTGGTTTTGATTTACTTCTCAATTGACTTTGTTTTAGTGAATGTCGCTCCAAAAGAGAAATGCCGTCGTTGTATCCTCATGCAAAAGGCATATTGAATGCACTTAAGGACAAGGATATTGATGTTGCTATTGCTTCCAGATCACCAACTCCTGACATTGCGAAGACATTTCTTGATAAGTTAGGCATTCAGTCGATGTTTGTTGCTCAGGTGAATCTAATGAAACTCCCTTTGTTACATTTTCATCTCTAACTTTCTGCCCAGTCATATCTGGGTAAGCAGTAAAACACAAGGCATATGCCTAATGAAAGGAAAACGTCTCTAATGTTTTGGAACATCCATTGGGTAACCAGTATGTTTTCTGGATGCTTAAATTCACTAAAAGCCATCAAACAATCATGTGAATATATGCAATTATGCATTTGCATCAAACTTAACTTCATTTTTTTTTGTTCTGCCTATTTTATCTGTTCAAAATATAAAATTGATAGATAAAAACTATATGTCCGTTGACAAAATTACTGGAGTTTGCCGCTACTATGAATCCAGCGACACGTTTTGCTGCTTACGACTAACATTGGCTTGTTTTTGTTTATCTTGTCTTAGGAAATATTTTCCAGTTGGACACACAAGACAGAACACTTTGAAAGAATTCATAGGAGGACAAGGATACCCTATACAGATATGCTCTTCTTTGACGATGAGGATCGGAACATTAAAGCGGTATTAGTCTTACATTATCTCATCCTCTACTATTGCTTAAACTGTGTTCGTCTGCCTTGGATTCTTCGGTGGCATCATGTATTCAGAGTAATGTTTATTGATTTGAATTGCAGGTTAAAAATATGGGGGTGACAAGTATTCTTGTAAGGAATGGGGTTAATCAGCAAGCATTTCGACAAGGTCTACTTGAGTTTTCTCAGAAGTCGGGGGCATCTAGCAAAGCTGGGCCTTCAGGAAAAAACAAATAGATGGGGAACTAATTTAATATTCAAAGTGGAATTGAATTAAACTTGAACCGAGGATCAGTACCCGATCAAGGCATCAAATTTATTGGCGCTTGGCGAGATGTTATCTCTGACCGATATTGCTGTAATATTCTGGCATATACCAAAGGGATCCCATTGCAATTTCTGAAATGAATACAGTATATTGTACTGCTATATTGCTATATAATTTAGTAATTCTGTATTGGTGCGCCATTGGCTTTACACCTTCATTTATCAAGAAAACACCATAGTACAGTCTGGTTTGGCCAAAATACCTTACCAATGGACGGACTACTTCTTGACCGGACAAACAGGCAATTCTAGTCAAGTTGGGTTATATCCAGGTCACATACTCAACTTTGATCTTTGATTCGGGCGCGGTCAATTGGGTAATTCTATGGTAGTGATTATTTAGGGATTTGTTTTACACGAGTATATTGGCCAATTTCAGATCTGAAAAGTTTTGTCCCAGTTTTTTAGGCAGATAATTGGGTCACTTCACATACGCATTTGCTAATCTTAGAACTAACAAATGAAACTAGTATGTATAGTTACAACTGGTCCATGCAAAGCCTGCAAACAAATGCGTAAGGGCACTCAGAAATTCCCATTCATGAAATCGTTCACACGACTTCGATGAATGCTACAAACAAGGAGTTACAATACTACAATCTCAATACAGTTTCTGGCAGAAAACTCGGATTGTCAACTTGCCATCTATGAAAATGCGATATATTCCAACTGACATCTTTTTAAAGCAACATCCTGCTACTGATTTCTCTCTCGTAATGGTGATCTATCAAGACATAGTTCAACTTCCTTTCTGACATACTTATGCCCAGTAACCCTGTTTTTGTCTGACATTGTTCCATCCAACATGGGTGTAGAATCTTTGTCAGACTTCTGCAGCATTTTCCCCAACATCCAATCAAGTTCCACATCTTGGTTGCAATGGTCACCAAACTGCTCACAAACTCCTTCAATGTAAATGAGAAGACTCTCTCTTTCAGAAGACAAACAATTGATGTTGTATTTTGCAACCTTGTTTTCGTGCTCGAGTTCGTCCACCTTTTCTTTCAATTTAGCTTTACCCTCAACGAATTCCTGTGTTAATTTATCCATCTCCAGCTTATTTGCCTTTAAAAATGCTTCAAGCTCTATAATTACTTGGTTTGAGTGAAGCAAAGAGTCATCTTGAAGTAATATTTTGTCACTTAGATTACTGATCTCCACTTTCAACAGATCAATGACATTGTTCTTCTTCTCCATCTCAACATTCATACTGAAATCAGTCTTCTCTAAGGCTTCTTGAAGCGAAATCATCTCCACCAGATATTCCAGCTCTTTGCATGATACATAGAGTAACACACCATCAAAATCCCGTTCTAATGAAGAAGCAAAACCCTGAAGACACCTCAGACCATCATCCTTTTCTGCAATGACTTGCAAAAATTCTTCCTTTTCATGATTGAATTTGACTTCAGCTTCTACCCTCCTAGACTCACTTGTTGCGTATTTCTTCTTCATTACTTCTAACAAATTCCTGAGGTTTTGAACTTCTATGTTGTTTTCCTTTATGATCCTAAACAACTCGTCTTTTTCATCTTCAAATTTGCTCTGCTGTTCTTTTAGGTTTTCGACTACTGTGTCCTTTTCCTTGAGTAATTGGAAGAGATCTCCCTCTTTCCTTTGTGCTTTTGCCAACTCCAGTTTTGTCTCTTTTGTCTTTGCTTCTTTTTGCTCCACCATTTGATTAAGAGAATTAATCTTTTGCTGGAGATCATCAATTTTTTGTCCTTGCACTTTTAAATTACATTGGGAAATCTCATCCTGTTTTCTCAGACCTTTCTCTATCTCCACTTGCTCAAGAATGGAAATCTCCAATTTCTTGCACACCTCCTGGCTTTGTTCAAGGCAAGTCCTAAAGCTTTCTGCTTTAGATTTCCATAAGAGCAGTTCTGCTTCTGTTTGACTAACTTCACTTATCTTTTTAGTCAATGTGATGTTTGACTTCTCAAGAGAAGTAGATAATTTCCCAAGTTCAACTTCCATCTGACTAACTTGCTCCTTCAAACAAAATTGGGATTGTGAGGACTCTTCAAGCATCTTTTTGTGCTCCTCAAGCGCGTCCTCCAGCATGTTTCCTCGCTCTTCTAATAACTTTACCGACTTAAGCTTCTGAGTCAAGGATGCAATCTCCAAACGTGCCTGCTTGAGACAATTTTGAGCTTTTAAGGGAGAGCTATCTGCACTTTTCTCATTGAATGTTTCAGTTTGAGTCTCCAAATTATAGAGTTTTGAGTGAACATCAGAAAGTTCAGACTTCAGCACCATGAACAATATGGAAATCTCTTCACCTGAAACCTCTATTGTAGAGTGACAATGATCCAACTGTGTCTTCAATTGGTGCATTTGCTCATTTTGTCTCTTCATATCAGCTTCGCAACATTTCATATCTTCTAACAGTTTCTCCATTTTAGAGTTCCATTCAATTTCTCTTTCCTCCAAAGATAGGAAACACTTGCTGTGCACCTTCTCCAAATCCTTAAGCTTGTTTCGAAGCTTAGTGACAGAAGGATCAACCTTTTGTTTGTTTATTTGAGCTTCCTGTAGCTCTTTCACAGTTCCAAGGAGCTCCTTATTCTCTTGCTCAAGATAGGTAACCCTGTATTCCATCTCTTTCAACAGTACCTCTTTCAACCCAATAGAGTTCCTCAAACCTGCAACATCTTCATCGCGTTTGGCGCCAAGGTTTTCAATTTTCTCCTTTACTTCCTCATACTCAGCTAAGACATTTTCAAAGCACTGCTTTGATTCAGACAATTGAACTTCTAATAATTTCCTTCTGCTTTCCTCATGTACTAGAGCTTGATTGCACATTTTTAGTTGTGATTCAAGGCTTTCGGTGGTTCGAACATAAGAATCCAATTTCGATTGTAACATCGTCATCTCTGCCAACATAGCTGATTGCTCAAACTCCCATTCTTTCTTGCTTAACTGAAACTCGTCTTGCAGTCTCCTATGAGCTTCTTCCAGATGTTGAAACTGCTCTTTCTTCCATTTTAACTTATCTTGGACACTCATGCTTTGCTCCTCTAGTTTCATTATAACATCCTCTCTGTGCATCAGTTCCTTCCCTACTCGTGCCTTCTCTTCAGCTTCCAGGCACTTCCTTTGAATTTCAGATAGCCTCCCTTTTAGACCTTCGATTTCTTCATTACAATAGTGAAGCTTACTCTCCAATTCATCATTTCTAGCTGCTGCCTCCTCCAAAGTTGACACCAACTTTCTATTTTCTCCTTCCAACCTTTGAACCTTCTCCCCATTATCAACCCGTAGTTTCTCATTCACAGAAGTGACTTGCTTAAGCGATGTTTCTGTTTCTTGCAATTGAAACGTTACTTTCTCGTAGAGATGCCTCAATTCTACAATCTCATCTGACTTAACATTCAGCTCCTTTTCCTGCTTTTCAACCTTCAATACCGCTTCTCGGCATTTAGTCTGTTGGTCAATGTGTGCTCTTCTTAGACTTTCAGAAAGTTCTGTTTTGATCCGGAAATCCACCTTCAGCTTCTCCAGCTCCGCTTTTACTTCATCCAACTCTTTGTACACTTCACCCATTATGCTTTCTCGTGACCGCTTATTAGATCCTAACTTCAGCAGTGTTGACAATCGTCACCAACCTATGCAGAAACATTTTAGGGCAATGTTAAAGTATAAATGTAAAGGGTGTTCATTTAGTCGACGAACTACCAGTCAGGAAGTAGTGGGTTTTACATGTGTAATTTTTACTTAAAGTATAGGGTAAATGGCTTTGTTTCGCATATTAGACCGTCTCCTATTAGCATGAGACTTCATGCTCAAATAATATAGTCACAAAGAGGCAGGCACAAGCAGAAAAACTAAGAATGCTATTTGGTATACCCCAGCCTCCACTATCAAGTGAAATTATTTAATGCTAAATGAATGTCAAACCTTTGTTGAACGTAGGGCTTGTTTGGATACAAAAATAGGAGGGGAAAAGGAGGGGAGGGGGAACGGAGGAGGTGTTTTTTCCTTCAAATCTTTCCGTTGGTGAAGGGGATATAATTTTGCTTGAAGGAGGGAAATAGATAGGTCCAATTTCCCTCTCATCCAAATCCCTCCACCTTCAGTTTGATAATCAAGCAAAGAATTTATCATCCCTCCAAATCCACTTATCCAAACACACCCTAGAGTTCTGATTAACAAATACCAAACTCCAGTGGATAACAGGGATGGCAATTTCACAAGTGTCCACTAAAACTCCATACATCCACTCTAACTAAATGGATGAAAATTACAGAAATAAAAGAGTGAAAAATGGATGGCAGGTGATTTGGGTGAAGGATCAGATCAGATTCATGCCATGCAAATTGGATCGTAACCTGACCCCATCACCGGTGTGCCTAGCATGAAACTCAATGGACGGCAACCTTACCCCTTTCAAAAAAACACTTGGGAGTAGAAGTACAACCCCACAATTTTGTGATCACCCAGAAAAACAGTTACTAACAATGGGCACTCCAAAAACGACTCATATAACAAAATGGGTAAAGGGCGTTTCTTTTCACCTTTTCTCTACATTCAACTAGGGCGGAACAAAACAAATGACTCATAAAACAAGCTCCAATTCTTTTAGGCATGAACTAGTAGTCATTCTTTATAGATGAATTGGGGAAAAAAAAAACATGGGTGTTATGAATTAGGAGTGCATGGGTAAGGGAGTAAGACTGCATACATTCGACCTCCTAAGCCCGACATTAATCGTCATATCTTTGGAGTTATTGAGGCATTGGGAAACGTATTTGTTGTTGTCCAATCTTGTTGAACCAAGATCTAAACTCACGAAAAGTCTGGGTGCACAATACAAAAAATTAAAGTGAAGTATGAATTAAAAGACATGGATGTATAGAAATGAAAGCGGAAAGCATAGAAGACAAGATTATAAAAAAAGAGGGAATCTAAAATTAGGGTTTAAAAAAAAAGGAAAGAAAAGGGGGCGGGTGTAATATTAGAAATTGAAAAGAACTCAAGGCGATAGGAAAGAAACGAAGA